>APFE030781665.1:0-11900 GCA_000404065.3 Pinus taeda
TGTGCTGATGGTGTGTTTCCTACTTGTCATTGTAAGTGTGTTTATGTGTTCCATCTCTTATTCTATTGCTGCTAATTAAACAAAAGAAGTGATAAAGTTTGAATTCATGCATGCCATGATCAGCTTTCAATTTTGTTTAATATTTATGTTTTCCACTGTCTAGAGAGGATTCAAAGTCATTGTTTGCCCTCTTTAGCCTCTCTTCTTTTCCCCTTGATCATCCATCTCAGCTAAAGGCATCAGCACAAACTCCTACCCTGCCCCAAAGACCCACCTGCAAAAACTGAGCTCAATCCCCGCGCACTGAATTGCACTCCCTCCAATTGCCACCAAAAACCCCGAAAACTTTAAATCAACCCTCCTTATCAGTTTACTAGCCTAATATCTGTGTTACCTTGATTGGTCATCTCTTCCCATTGAAAATTTAACGAGATTGACCGGAGAGAGCCTTCTCATACCCCGTAGGGCTAGCTACGAGGTGAAATGGTTTGATGTAGCCTTGAGATTTGTCTATCTCAGCCTAGGTGAAATTTCAAGTGCTAACAGTCCCTACGTAGTTGAACTCCCTCAAGTCTCTCATAGCTTTAAATCCCAAAATTTCCTCAATATTTTTTTCTTTTTTCCTTGTAATATTACATTTGTATATGTGGTACTTATTGTCACTCATAGTTCCTCCCGAGGCACTAAGGAATTTATCTAGAATATTTTTAAACCTCCTAGCAATAGTGGTAGAAGCAACTCCGGACCCATTAATATAGTGTCATCTGTGAACTGCCCATGATTTATGCTTTTGATGCCTTCCTGGAACCAAATTCTTGAAAGGTTGAGGGAGGCTCGCTTAGATTCCAAAGCTCGACTCGTGGCATGAGCCATAATTATATAAAGAAAGGGTGAGAGGGGACAACCTTGCCGGAGACCTATGGAGGCCTTGAAGAATCACACACTGCGACCATTTAGCAAAAAAGAAATCCAAGGGGAGGAAATATAGAGATATATACACCTTATGAAGGTATCATCCAGGTTGAATTTATGGATAAATTTCTGTAGGAAATTGTGTCTAACTTGGTCAAATGCCTTAGCGATATCCACTTTAATAATCATGCCCTCATCACCCCATCTCTAGCTAGAGTCCAAGGCCTCTTGTATGAGGATGATGTTGTAAAAAATTTGTTTCCTCGGGGCAAATCTCCTTTGATTGGCGGATATTAAGAGGGGCAGGATTGGCTTTAAATGTTGCCCAACAACTTTGAATAGACATTATAAGATACATTGCAAAGAGAAATAGGGCAAAATCGAGAGAATGAGGAGGGATTCGACTCTTCTGGAATTAGGGATAGGAATGAAGAGTTTCTGTCGCTGACCATTTCACGATTATTGAGGGATTATCCCATCAACCTACACAGATCTCTCTTTATGACATCTTAGAAGGAGTGATAAAATCTCACTAAGAATCCATTGTGGCTCGACGCTTTATGTGCAGGGAAGGAAAATATAACCTTACAAATTTCCCCTTCTCTCGGAGGGGTAGTGAGCAAATTATTCCAATCTGCAGAAATAAGAGGTTAAATGACTTCTAAGAGGGAATCTTCATTCTCCATATCCCTCGTATGATCCTTCAAATAAAAATTTTAATAATGCTCTACTGTTTCTCTTTTCATTTCTTCAAATTTACTCATGGTCTTTCCCCATGGATAATCTTAGTGATATTGTTATTTGATTCCCTAATGATCGAGGTGCATGTTGATGGCCACTCACCTATCCCATTTGGACACCCGCAACTGTCTCTTTTAGTTTTTTAGTTTCCACAATTGTAGCACAATTTACTATTTTTAGCAGTTTTTTTCGGGTCCTGAACTTCTGGAGCCGTTTTGAGGCCCTAAACGACGTTTTTTGGGAAATCTGCGGGCAACATGGGTCCATGGACCGATGATTCCCTTCCCAAAGAGGTAGTTCTCGAATATATCTTTCTAACGCGCTATCATATGCATCAAACAGAGATCGTATGCCAATGTTACGACCCCGGGAAATTGATGTACCAATTTACCGAAAACGGGGCCCACAATTTGGTGTTTCATCTTCTGCGGTTAGGTTTTGGAATGTGAAGGGTTTTCCATTGTTTCTCAACAATAAATAGGCCTTCGAGCCTCATTTTAACACAGTTTGGAACAATTCAGAGGCATGTAGCCACCACATCTCTTCTCAGAGATAAGCTACCATCGCCCTAGCTCGTTTATTTCCATTTCTGGTTGTAAGCATATTTCGGTATTTTCCATTGATGAAATGAAGCATTATTTCCACTGCATCTTTGTGTATATGGTTATCTCTATATTTTATTGCGTTCCTGTTTAAATCCAGATCACCTAAACTTGGCTTGCTTGTGAAAGAATTTAGCGTTTCTATCACCTATCTTGAGCGAATTATTTTTCAATTTTAATCTCAAGTACTCCTCTTCCTCTATGAGAGATCTATGAAATCTCTTGAAGGTTTCTTCTTCTTTATGGATATCCATCACCCATATCGACCTAGTTTCCATCTCTCCTTGGATATCATCCAATTTTGATTCCAAAATTCTTTATATTGAACTCCCTTTTTGTTTTGTTCTCTTTTAGCCAAGTTTTCACGTCTTGTTTCAATGTGTGAATCTTAGTTTCTGAGATAGTAATTGGGCTATCCTCGATCGAGATCATTGAGGAGGTGGAGACCATTTTGAAAAAGTTGGGGACCTCAACCCATTGAGGGGAGTAACATAAGGGAATAGGCCCCAACGCTAGCGGCATTTATATTTCAAGGTGGATGAGTCGGTGGTCTCATCCAGCCCAAGGGAGGATGGCTGACTTAAGGTAGTAATTCAAGGTGAGGATATTATCAGCGAGAAGGAAATCGTCTAAGTGGGCTACAATTTAATTAGGCCCCATTCTTATGTTAGACAAGATATAAAGGAACTTTTTGGGTATGACATCATAAGAGTTCAAGGCTAAGGTAAGATCTTACATGTATTCTTGTTGGGCATCCTTGATTATGGAACCCCCCTTTTTTCATGGCAGCCGATAGTAATATTGAAGTCCCGCCCAATGATGTAGTTATTCCCACACGTAATATTGTCCAAGTCCATTAGGGGTTTCGAGCACTCTTGACCTTCTTAGAAGTGGGTAGACATGCACACATTTATCATAGAGAAATGTTGATGTTTATCAATTTTTTTTAAAATAGTAGCTATCCAATGTCTAGTTTTTAGAGTACTTACCAAATTTAGCTTTGCTGGATTGCACAATGTGCAAAGGCCTTGGGAAGCCCCTCTTGAGCTTATTGTTTCAATCTTGCTAGTGTTCCAAAATTAATGTTTAATGGAGTTGATGGACTCTTCATCAAAGTTGGTCTAGGGTAGCACCATAATTTTGGGTCTTTCTTTGCTCATGATGGATTTTACTTATGTGATTCTCTTTACCAAAAAGAGTCTTTTACAATTCCAAGATATTATATTCATTAATCACTTTTTTGGGTTTCCCAACCCCTTGTTAGGGCCGGAGTTCATTCCTTTCTTCCCTCCACCTCCTTTTTTTCCTATATTTGTGACATGTCCTAGCATTGTATGCATGCTCCTTATGCTATGCTAATGCTTTTTTTATTTTCAAGTGGCATACTGTATCCTCATGACTAATTTAACTAGTTTTCCACTATATGTATACTCCTTTTGATTTTTTTGAACATTGTGCTATGCTCATGCTTATTTTATTTTCTAGTAGCATACCCTATCCTCATGTCTAATTTAACTTGTTTTTCACTATATGTACACTCCTCTTGATTTTTTTGAACATTATGCTATAGTATGCCTATATAAGGAGTGGAATTTAGGCTATGGTGAATATTCATAATGAAAGTTTTACCTAAAATATTTAATATATACATTTACACACCTTTATAGAAAAATAGAATATTTACCACATTTAAAAATATAGATATATTTGGAATTTAATTATTAAACATAAGTTTTAAATTTAATTAGTAAACATATAATTATAAATAAAACTGTTCTATATATAAACATGGAAAAAGCACATATATATTCGTGCCATTTTTATCATATAAATCAAAATAATAGTAATTTATTTTAATAATCTTAAGTCATTGGCATTTTATTACAATTTTAGTTGATTAAACAACAAAAAAGAAAGTCAAAAAAAATTAACAGACAATTAGAGTGCAGTTGTACAAGCTGGTCTTGTGAAATCTGAAGAGCCTTAGTCTAGAAAAAGTGAATAGGATAAGGGCCACTTACACTATTTTTAATTAGGAACCTTTTGCATGATTTTTTGAATTCATTATTATATAAGAACTGATTTTTTGAATTCATTATTATATAAGAAAGTATCAAATGCAAAAGTTTGAGTTCCAGAACATATTTTCCAGATTTGATTATGTGATGTGCACACTATTTTCATAGTAAGTTTAGGTTAACTGTAGATTAGGTTTAAAGTTTAAAGATATCAGTGAAATCTAGAACGGGGTATAATTTTGTTGTGAAGAAATATGTGAAGTGTAAAATTTAAAGTTCAAAACTTTGTATTTTAAATTTAAAAAATAGTTAAATCTGAAACAATAAATAATTATTAATTATTTAAAATTGTATTAATTATAAATTTAACAAATTTAGTATTAATTTTAATCTATAAATTAGATAATTTTTTTATAATAATTTATTACTTTTAATGACAATATTTATAATCAAGTATTTATAATTTTTTATTAAATGAATTTAACATTATTTAAAAAAAACTCTACAAGTTTAGTTTGTTTATGTACTCATACTTCTTTATTAAATGAGTTTACCATTACTTTTAAGATCACAGCTGAAATAGTCCAACCATCCCACAGATTCAAATTAAAATAAAATGTTAAATCAAAATGCAGACAAACTTCAGCAACATGCCAGTCACATAAAAATGCAATTACATGAAATACTTCACAAAAAACTTCCCAACAACTATATAACATGATATGAAATATATTTTTATGAAATAACATTCCATAAATATATTTAAAAAATGATATTTTTTTTAATTACATTTAACTGTACCATAATCAGTTGAAATCTTTCCAAGAAGACTTCCCAACAGCGATCCCACACATTCCAGGTAAAATAAAATGTTAAATCAAAATGTAAACACATCATGCCAGTCGCATAAAAATGCAATTGGATCTCCAATTGGAGCAGTTGAAATCAAACTGTAATCCAGTGATCAGAGGAGAAGTATACCGTATAGATCATAGAAATATACCGAATGCTACAGAGAAATATATCGTCTCCATCATATATCTATTGTGGCAATTTTATGTTAAAACATGAACATCTGAAATGAACTAATTATGGAAAGAGATTATTAAAACCTTCTGCAGCAGACTCCATTTGGTATTGTTGCAGTCTTCCGACGCATTTCTCCTCACTAAAGAGTATTCTCTGAACTGCACGGGACATGACGAGAATATGGTGCATTTCCTTAGCTGACAGATTTTGTTCTTCCACGTTCCGGTTGCTGTTCAGGGCAATGCCTTTGCGAACTGCACTTGGTGCTGAATGTAATATTTTCAACAAAGAGTTTAGCGTTCTCGATTTGTCGAGACCATTGATCGGAGATAAAAATGAAGGCATCAGCTGTAGAACGCGCAGTTGCTCCTGCAGAAATTTGACATATCTACTCACTTCCTTCAGCATTGTACCCTGGTCTAACTTGGATTTGAAGGGAACAAGTTTCTCCAGGGAACAGATTTTTTGTTGGACTGTCCTCCGACGGTTGCGGGCTGCAATGCTCGGAGGTTCCACTGAAAGGCCATTAGTGCTTTTATTATATAACTGAAACTGACGCTGCTTCTTATCAGACTGGAATCCATTGGCTCTGGGAGAAATCAGGGAAGATGATAAGGAGGAGACAGAAAGCTTGGGAGATGATAAGTTGAAATCACACTGGAATCCAGAGATCACAGGAGAAATATTGTTCTCCAAGTTCTCTCTTCCCACCAGTGAAGCTGATAGGGAGGAGAAAGAAAACTTGGGAGATGACAAGTTCAGATCAGACAGATATCCATGAGCCACAGGAGAAATATTGTCCTGTGCCACGTTCTCCTTGCTTCCGATCAGCGAATTAGAGGATAGGGAAGAGACGGAAAACTTGGGAGAATGAAATCGGTTAACCACAGGAAAATTAGTGTTTTGCAAGATCACACCATTTCCAACGCTGGAACTTCTGGGGAGTTTCTTGATTACATCTTCAATAGTATAGCCACATCCGGTTCTTGATCGCTTAGCTATTGGTTCGTTATTACTGTCAGAATGTGAACCTGAGGGACTTAACAGAGTCGATATTAGTGGCACTTCGCACTTCTGGCCTGACTCAGGCATGGAAGAAACCCCCATTGCATTATCATATTCATTATTCTTTGGCACAGTACCTCCGTCCCCAAGAAAATTAAATTCGTCGAGGGTAATTTCATGACATAAATATAGAGGCTCGTCCCCAGACAAACTAAATTTGTCCAGCTGCATGTCATAAAAATCTAGAGCAGCGTCCAGCGAATTAAATTCGTCGAGGGTACTTTCATGATATAAATCTAGAGGCTGGTCCCCAGACAAACTAAATTTGTCCAGGTACATCTCATAAAAATCTAGAGCATCGTCCACAGAAAAACAACTAAAATCGTCAAAGAATGAGATGTGAGAGGAAGCATGACAATATACATTATCATCCACCCTCTCATGATCCACAGCCACAGCCACAGCCACTTGCTTCGGAAACTCTCCCATTCCGGTCATTTGCTTCTGAAACGAGGAAGAATGAAAATATGCATTATCCTCAACCCTCTCATGATATTTCCCTTGACTCTGACCCACGGCCATTCCCATCTCTTGGCTCTGATTCTGACACCCTCCCATTCCCTTCACTTGCTTCTGAAAGGAGGAAGCATGACAATATGCATTATCATGGAAAATAGTATTAGTGATGCTATCACTCTCATGACCCATAACTTTCCCTCTCTGAAACTCACCCATTCCTATACCTTGCTTCTGAAACCCACCCATTCCCTTGCTTAAGTCCATTATGAGAAGATCAAGATCCACTGATCCTACTACTCATAAACAATGAGATCAAGACAAACATTGGGTGGAAGAGTGGGGTTTTTTATAGTTTAAGCCTAGTTGAGCCCTACTCTCTATCTAAGGTCTTTAACAAATTATTTGGCATTTAATATTATTATTTTTTTAACAAATTATTGACATTTAATATTATTAATTTTTTTATTTTTTCATAATCCCATTAATCATAAGACTAGATCCATCTGCACTTATTTGGCATTTAATATTATTATTTTTTTTTTGGTAACAACAATTATCCCTAGGGTATCACCATTAATCATAACTCTAGATCCATCCACACTTGTTCACTAGAAAACAGTTGGATGGCAAAACAGAATGTGAACTTACCACATTTTGAGAGTGGAAACCTTATATCATGCAGAAAAGTCCGTCTATTTTCTACAAATTTTATTATATACATTAAAAAAGTCAAAGGACATAAATATTCAAATAAATAATTATAAATCAGTTAGGAATTATTAAATTGAAGTTCATCTATACAAATTTATTAAAGGGAAATCTCCAATCTACAAGCACCTAAAAGGGCAAGCTTCAAGTTACAAGCAATTAAGAAATAGTTACCTAAAAAAAAAAGAAATTAATAAAATAATGTTAAGTAGACAATTTGTTAATATAATATTTTTATTATTTTACTTTTATCAAAAATACCCAATTAAATGTCACATTTATCAAAATAACCGTATACATATTTCATATTTAAATTAATTCAGTAAAACATGATTTAATAAAATTTAAATTAGAAAATAAATTAAATTACCCAAATAAATATACTTTTATCAGAATATCCATCCACATGTATTTTATATTTAAATTAATATATTTACACCATAAAATTTAAATTTAAAATCAACATTATAACACATTTTCATTGGCTTACACATTATAACATGGAAAATTAATGTTAACATTTTAAAATCAAATTTCCTCTAATTGGCAAAGCATGTGAAATTGTACTAATTAATAATAAAAAAAAAGTATACTTATAAACAAGTAACAAATCTCACAAGCAAGTGTAAAAAGAAAGATATTATAAAAAAAATAGACCTCAAAAAATCATAGTGTACATAGAATGATTTCTTCCTTTGGGATGGTCCTTAGAGGTTCTTAGTATTATCTTGAAAATAAGTTCCTACATTATACAATCCATGAAATCCCCTCTTTTAGAGGCTTTGAACACTTTATATTTATATCTTGTAACTTATGCATTGAACTTCTCCGTTACCTCAATAATGGGTACAACTATTGAGTTTCATTACCTAAACCTTGTTTACTTTAGGAAATTAATTATTATATCTTTGGGCACAACATAACCTACTTTTACAAAAGTATGGGGTCATTTACTTTTATGCTAAGAATATCAACTAAATATGCCACCCAAACCTAGTAGTGAGATGAGACAATTTTGATTCTATTAGGAAGGAAACTATTCCATGGTTGCATAATGATCTCATCCCCATCTCAATTCCTTGCTCATACCAAGCCAATGTGATATGAGTTTGTGAAGGGAATGAAATTATATGTAGATTTATAACCAAAACTTAGAGATACATTGAAACTTAATTTCTATTAATAAATGGAAGACATTTAAACTATTTACATGGAGAATTAAAACAAACTACCTAAGATGGTGGTAGCTTATCTCTCAGAAGAAATGTGAGATCTACACCATTTTTTGAATTTTATTATAATGATGCTCATCGGCCTTTAATATACAAATTCAATGAGAAACCATACAAATCCAAAAACATAACTTTAGGAGATCAATCACCAAATGCTTGTTGTTTTGCATGGGGACATAAAAATTTTGGGATAGTAAATTTGACATAGGGCCATTGTTTGAAACGTACAATATCCCATTGAAAAATGTATATATACAAGAAGTAAAATTTTCAACTACCAATGGAGAATACAATTTGCATCATCTTGTATCCCCCAAAAAATGTTGTTTAAGGCTTTAAAGTGACACTAGAAATTCAGGATTAAAAAACTACAGAAAAAAAATGTAAAAGCATGAAAGGATGTTGTGAATCGATGGAAGAGGTTAGCGGAAATTGATTTCCACTTCGATGATTTATACCCCTTAGGAAGAAATGTTATCCATTGTTATGAGGTCATTCATGATATAGGAAAACGTCTACTAAACTTGGCTCCTAGTGAGCCGCATGCCTTAGTGCAAGAGTTGGTATTGCTTCACAAGCTAATATAGTTGAGTCCTCTATTCCAAGGTAACCCTAATATATGTGTCCAAAATTTAATGAATATTGGCATGCTCAATGTATTTTGGGCTAAGATGTGTCAATATGAGTTTCTCTATGATTTTCGATGTTTCTTGTAATAATTCAACATAAAAACCTTTCATAACTTTTTTGAAATATGCCACAACTTCTTATGGCCTTCTCATCTATGTGAGGAAAGTCTGTCATAAAGTTGTATGCAATATTGCAATGGAACAATATCTCTATAAAAAATGGTTAAAATATATGATGTACTTGTCACCTAGTTGCAATAACCGGTTATATAGGTATCACCTACTTGTGACTAATTTTCCTGTACTAACAAAGTATATCTAGCGTAACCCTTGCTTGCAAAAATATGTTGTATAATCTACAATACACATGTTTCTTATTTAATATTAAATCCAATCAAACCTATTACCAACCAATTATTACATATAGGAATTCCCTTACATTGGCAACAACATGTTGTTATGATCTGTTACATGCTTGTTAAGTACATATGGAAAACCAACCTATAGTCATTTCTTACTCTATAACAACACCTATAAATGATCTTGTCGCAACATTGATCCTAACTCACCATCAAATGGTTATAAAATGTGATTACCTTAACATAAATGTTCTATAACTAGTATCCTATTCTTTTAGGTCCTTTTCAATATTCTACTACAATCACTATTTCTATTAGTCACCTTTGGTAGTTGCTAAAGTTGCTAACCTATGATTATTCTATCTCTAGTAATATCTCCCTCCTCACATTTCTACAAACATGAACATGAAGTCCTTGTATGCAATTAGGGGTTCAAACTTTTATGTTGCCTTAGCCTAATCAAGGCTTGGTATCCCATCCAATTACCATTAAGCTCAAAAGACTAACATAACAGTCATAAAATTTTGCTAGAAATATTATAATAGTAGGTCTTATATTATAATATTGTTACACATACGGTATTATCTTATTCTCTCTTATAAAACTTGTATACAACCTACATAAGTTCCCTATATGCAATCCACCACAACCCTCCTAGTGGTTGTTCTTATGGACGATACCTATTACAAAACTCTCATCTCTTTATCTAAATCTAGCACATGAGCATATTTTTTAGCCAATCGTGCTAATGAATGATTACAAACTAAGCGTGCCCACAACCTCAATATTCTCTCCATGGCTATTCTATTCCTAGGATTCATAATTAATATAACACAAAATATTAGGATTTACAAATTGTAGAGGACCACATATATAACTATCTTCTTAAGTAGTCACATCACAATAACCACATAAAATTGTTGTCAATCATCATGCAATCACTAAGAATGCATAAATACATCACATTTATACCTAGATAGAAATCACACACATGTGTATATATAGCACATAAATTCATGCATCGTCTTTTCAAGGAAAAATATTAAAGGGAAGGTTAACGAGATTCTCCCACTAAATTTGTTCCATATCACGAAATCCATAGCATGGTTTTCTGGTTCTATGGTTTTTCCTCATTATTCATATTATTTTACAACCCATCTCTCTCTTATTTTACTATTTTCATGATAGTTGTATTTGAATTTCTTTCATGTCCTTTTGGATGTCATTTTATCTAATTATTTACTATTTGAAACTGTGTGACTATTACCTAGACACACATAACCACATTCAGTATCATAATCCTAATAAATTACCTTCATTGAGGCACTTTATATTAGTGACTATCAATTTTTCATTATCCATAGTATTCAACTCAACCCATGCTTCAATGATTCTGCTCATGTTACATGTATTCATGATGATGTTATGCCCATGTAGCTTTCTGGGAATTCTTATTTCAAAATCGTTCCCCATAACCAAATTCTGAGTTCACTAGAATAACCTTCTTATCAATAACCTTTTCATTGGTTGTTCATTTTCTCAATTCCAATACTTGGCTTAGGACTTATGCCCTCAAAGAGTCCAAATTATTTTTTTTAAGCAAAATGAGTATAGTTTATATTAAAAAAGTGGTGCTCATTCGCAACAAAATCGGGTCTTTACATCAATTTATCATTAGTTCAACAAGTTGATACAAATTTCTTGGTCCATCTATGTTATTGTAGTATCTACATCCATCCTAGTTACAAAATTTTCCCATTATGGGATATCTACAAGTATAACTTCGACATAATTAGAGTAAGAGATATATATATTTCTAGTTCATCATTTTAATAACCCAAAAAAAAAACCAATGCAAGGATGGTCAGATATCCATAGGGTCTCGGTTATTTAGATCCAATCTTATGGAGGCCTCTTGTGAATCCTTGGGATTCTCCCGATCTGTCATTTCTTCCACATTTGCCAACAAACCATCCTCTATTGTATCCACCTTGAGCTTGAAATTATCCAGTTGATGACGCAAAGGATCCACTTCATCCTTGAGCTACCTGATATGTTCCTTCTTCTAAATTTCCCTTTCCTACATTTCCATATTCGCATGCATTTGCTAATGCATGCTGCGTTAAAGTTCTGACAATGCTTCTCG
>APFE030781674.1:0-10772 GCA_000404065.3 Pinus taeda
TACAATATCCAGACTTCGACATTCTGGGAGAGTTACAAAACCTGTACATAAAAATTCCATTCCTCCAAGCCATACAAGATATTCCTATATACGCAAAAACTATAAAAGAACTGTGCATAAAAAAATCGAGGAATACAACTACTAACCCTAGAGTCCAAGTAGTTGGTACTTTATCCGACCTGTTATCAGGAAAAGAGACACCTATCAAGTACGAAGATCCCGGGAACCCAATCGTAACTGTCCAAATCTATGGTCAAACCCTGACTAATGCTTTAGTCGACCTGGGAGCTGCAATCAACATTTTGACAACTTCCACCTGCCAAAAGCTTGGCATCACATCGGTAAAACCTACTTCTACTTTGCTAGAATTGGCAGATCGATCTGTGGTTCGACCAGAAGGTACTCTATATGATGTCATGGTTTCTGTAGACTCCTGGGAATATCCAACTGACTTCCTGATAATCAATCCAAAAACCCAACTAGATGGACATCCCCTAATACTTGGAAGACCTTGGCTTGCTACTGTTGATGCCTACATTGGTTGCCGGCAGGGAAACATGACCATAACTAAAGGACCAGACATTAAAAATATAGTTCTATATCCTCCAGCACAGCCAAGCCTACCGACGATCAAAACTAATCAGTATCCTGTGTCATATCTTACTAACAATATCAGATCTCCATTGACTGTACAGAAGGCTTTAGATTTTAAAGATCGGACAGAAGATGATGCCATCAATAACTTCATTAGTCAAACTGAATCTAGATCTCACACACAGTGTTTTATGATAGAGGCAGCCTTTGATAGTGAGCTAGAAGAAGACCCTTTAAAAGATACGCATGACCAAACAATACCAGTAACTGTTGTTGCCAATAGTAAAGTAGTGGAACTTGAACCTGGTAAGACTCTAAATATCAACGCTAACCTCACACCAGATCAAGAAATAAAGCTTGTGAATCTGTTACAAAAATATAAGGGAGCATTTGCATGGGATTACCCTGACATGAAGGGGATTGATCCTCAATTATGCACCCACCACATCTATGTAGAGAAGGATGCAAGACCTGTTCGTCAGCCACAAAGAAGACTCAACTCCCATCTAAAAGAGATAGTAAACGCCGA
This sequence comes from Pinus taeda, assembly GCA_000404065.3. NCBI lineage: Eukaryota > Viridiplantae > Streptophyta > Pinopsida > Pinales > Pinaceae > Pinus > Pinus taeda. The sequence goes on from APFE030781674.1 coordinate 1,124, forward strand.
ACTTCAAAAACTTTTGGATGTTAATTTTATTTATCCCATCTTCGACAATAAATGGGTCTCTCCCCTAGTGGTGGTACCCAAGAAAAATGGAAAATGGAGGATTTGCGTGGATTACAGGGAGTTAAATAAGGCCACACAGAAGGATCACTTTCCCCTCCCATTCATAGATCAAGTATTGGACACTTTAGCAGGAAAGAAAATTTTTTCTTTTCTGGACGGCTTCAGCGGATATAACCAAATCCAAATTGCCCCTGAAGACCAGGATAAAACTACCTTTACTTGCCCTTGGGGAACATTTGCCTATCGAGTACTACCCTTCGGCCTATGTAATGCCCCTGCTACATTCCAAAGGGCTGTCCTCAGCATCTTTGCAGACCTAATAAACGACGGACTTGAGGTGTACATGCATGACTTTACACCATATGGAGAAGATTTTGACCCAGCTCTGGATACCCTGGAAAAATTTCTACAACGTTGTATCGCTACCAGACTTTGTTTGAGCCACGAAAAATGTTACATGATGATGACAGAAGGGCTCATTCTAGGGCATTACATTTCAGCAACTGGCATCCAGGTAGACCCGGCCAAAATTCAGATTCTTTTGCTTATCCCTACCCCCACTACTCAAACAGAGGTACGCAGCTTTCTTGGATTTTCTGGATATTACAGACGATTTATAGAACATTATTCACGTATTGTTGCACCTCTATATGCTCTAACTGGTAATGTTGATTTGTTGTGGACAAAAAAATGTGACCAGGCTTTTAAAGAATTGAAAAAGTTGGTATCAACAGTCGCAGTCCTTCGAGGACCAAACTGGAATTTGCCATTCCAAATCTCATCTGATGCCTTAGATACAGCAATTGGTGCAGTCCCGGGGCAAGAAGAGGATAAGAAGCCATATGCTATTTATTATATCAGCAAAAATTTATCCTCTGCCGAACTCAATTATACTGTTACTGAAAAGGAATTCCTGGCTGTAATACATGCTGTTAACAAATTTAGACATTATATTACAGGCTATCCTGTTGTGTTATATACAGACCATTCTGCTATCAAATATTTGGCAAATAAACCTGTTACGAATGCTAGAATAACTAGATGGTTGATCTTATTGCAGGAGTTCGATATCACAATTAAGGATCGACCTGGAAAGGAAAACCTTGTAGCCGATTTTCTCTCACAAATACCAAAATCCATTGAAACAGCAGCGGTAGAAGACCAATTTCCTGATGAACACCTGTTTGTTGTTGTTGTTCGAACACCCTGTTATGCTGATGTCGCCAATTATCTTGCAGTATGTAAGCTACCAAAACACTTAACCCCTCAGGAACGGAAGCAGATTGTTCAGAAGAGCACTCGATTTTCATGGATTGGAGGCCATTTGTTCCATACAGGGGCAGATATGCAAATCAGGAGGTGTATTCGAGAGGACGAGATCTTCGACATCTTAAAAGCTTGCCATGACGGACCATGCGGGGGACATTTCGCCGAAAAAGGAACAGCACATAAAGTATTACAGACGGGATACTACTGGCCTACAATTTTCAAAGATGCGAAAAAAATTGCACAAGCCTGTGACAGCTGTCAACGGGCAGGAAAACATGGCCAAGCCAATGAAATGCCTCTGAGACCACAATTGGTCATTGAGCCATTTGAACGATGGGCTCTTGACTTCGTCGGACCCATTAATCCACCATCAAATCAGAGGACATACATTCTAGTGGTGACTAACTATGTTACTAAATGGGTCGAGGTTGAATCACTGCCTAAGGCTACAGAGGACTCGGTAATACAATTCTTGTTCCATTTGTTTGTACATTATGGACTCCCGAGAGAAGTAATCACAGATGGTGGACCATAATTTGTTGGAAATAAACTAGCTGCAACACTTAACAATTATCATGTCCAACATAAGATCACTACCCCATACCATTTGCAGGCAAATGGGCAAGTAGAGAGTAGTAATAAGGTCATAGAATCAATTTTAACAAAAACCATTGCAGCACATAGGCGTGATTGGGCCGCTCGGCTATCTGAGGCACTGTGGGCCTATAGAACCACATGGAGGAGTATGACAGGCTATTTTTCTTATCAATTAGTGTTTGGAAAACAACCAATTTTTCCCATAGAATTTGAAATCCAAACACTACGAACTGCACAGGAAGTCGGCCTAGATTTGAGTGAGGCGCAAATCAATCGACTACAACAGGTTAATGAATTGGACGAAATTAGGCTCTCTGCATTACAGAATACAGCGTTGATTCAGCAACAGCGAGCTAAGTGGCATGATGCACTTATTAAGAATAAAGTATTTCATGAAGGAGACTGGGCTCTGTTATACGACTCTCGGTTTCAGGACTTCCCGGGGAAACTCCAGACTCGATGGTTAGGACCATACGAAATCCAGAAGGTACACGACAATGGGACCCTTACCCTGATCACAATCGACGGTTCTGGATATGCATTCAAAGTAAATGGCCACCGAGTTCGTCTTTATCGAAAGCCACTCACTCGGGAATCCTTCTGTTAGTAGCTAAGACAAGATATTGATTTGGAAATTTTAAGAGAGGAAGCGAAATCTTCCTCGCCTACAACTTAAGCAATTCATTTCACAAACTTGTACATAACATCCTGTATATACGTTTTTGATTCTCTATTTGCATTCTCAGTATTTTTGCTACGTTACTTGTGTGATTTTGCTGTTCCTTTTCAAAAGGAACAACATTTGCGTGTTTTTGCTGTTCCTTTTCAAAAGGAACAGCATTTGCAAAAACTTGCGTGGTTTTGTTGTTCCTTTTCAAAAGGAACAGCATTTGTGTGATTTGGCTGTTCCTTTTCAAAAGGAACAGCAATTGTGTGATTGTGTTGTTCCTTTTCAAAAGGAACAGCATTTGCGTGTTTTTGTTGTTCCTTTTTAAAAGGAACAGCACTTGCGTGGTTTTGTTGTTCCTTTTCAAAAGGAACAACATTGGTGTGATTTTTCTGTTCCTTTTTAGAAGGAACAGCAGTCGCGTGTTTTTGCTGTTCCTTTGCGAAAAGGAACAGCATTTGGGTGTTTTTGCTGTTCCTTTGCGAGAAGGAACAGCATTTGGGTGTTCTTTGCTGTTCCTTTGCGAAAAAGGACAGCATTCGCGTGTTTTTGTTGTTCCTTTGCGAAAAGGAACAGCACTTGGGTATTTTTGTTGTTCCTTTGCGAAAAGGAACAGCATTTGCGTGTTTTCGCTGTTCCTTTACGAAAAGGAACAGCATTTGTGTCTTTTTGATGTTCCTTTGCAAAAAGGAACAGCATTTGAGTGTCTTTGTTGTTCCTTTCTCGGAAGGAACAGCATTTGCGATTTTTGTTGTTCCTCTCAAAGAAATGGTATCCTATGGAGGGATTCTTATCTCAGAAATGCCATTGCCATATTCTTACCCTTATTGGATGCTTTGCGCCCATGGTCTCCCCAATCTTTTAGGTACAACAATGAATTTATGCGATGAACATAAACCTTGATATACCGAAATCAGCACATCATAAATCGTTATTACTATGAAGCCAGTATGTATAAGAGGACAAGAGGAGGGACATTAATTTTTCATCTTCATTGTCATTGTCTTATTCCCGAACCCTGGTTTGGTGATTTTTAACATGACGATTTCCCTAAAATCTTTCTTGATTATTACTAAGGAATAAGAGCAAACGATTTATATCTGCCTGTTGGGATTATAAGACTTCTTCCACCATTCCCCGCTCTTAAGGAGTGCGGAACCACCCTTATGTGGAAATAAACAAAAAAGAAGTGCTCTGCAAAGAAAAATAAAAACAAAATATGAAAATTGTCAAATGCAGGATAGGGGGTCTCATTCAGAGCCAGCCTACCATGATCATAAGGATGGAAGTGAAGTGGCATCCCCATTACGGCCACCACACCAGGGATATGGTCCGAAGGTAAATTAACAAGCAAACCTTGGAACAGGAGGTCTCATTACGAGCCCACCTGACCACGTTTTGTGCCTACCTTGTGAATGGCATTATGGTTATCTGGTTACCAAGCCGGCATAATGGCGTGCATTTTGACAAAGCACTCTTCAGAATATACACAAAGGATCATGGTTCCGGAGGGTGAAATAAACAACTCTGCCAAGGTTATGAACACATGTTGGCAGCAGAGCTCTGTTAATGGCATCGAAGTCGTAATATTTACACCAACAGGTATGATATTAAATCTTTCTGTCTCTTATATCCTTTGCATAAATCATATGTCACACACCGATATATATCGCATGAATATTTATTACCACCGATCATGGCAACGGAACTGACAATGACTACTAGAGACTTCGTACATTTGACAGACGTCCAATCCCCCGGTTCCTCATTATATCACGTAGGCTCCCATATAAAACGCGATCTACCTTTTTTGCCTCGGTTTCAGCATTTCGTTGTTTTTTTACAACATGACATAATTCCATATGCTGTACTTTATGATTTGACTCCCGACTGGGTGCTGCTCCTCTCTTTGATAGCTGGAGGCAGCCTATCAGATTGCGGGGGGGAGGTAACCTCATTACTGCAGGGGTTATGTGGCTGCACACCATTCGAGCAAGATAATGTATGAAGGAATGGCATGGTTTAACGGTATGATGATTTCATCCTACGGAGATTTTCATCCACGATCCTTTTTTCGTTGCATGCTCTATGATCCTTTCCAAAAATTGGCATTGATCATCCTCTCTGCGTCGCAAATATTGCAAGTAGTTGTTGTTCCATTTCTGAGTAGAATCATGGGCGGAAACACGGTCCGAAGCGAACCTCACAAGATGACAGTTTCTGCTGCTGCTCGTAAAATCCTGGAAAACGCAGGATGGTTGAATTACTTCAACCGCCTGCAAGAATCAAACGAAGCAGTAGCATTAGAATTCCTGCAGAATTTGCAGGAAAACCACTCCGTAGTAAGAGGAAAGCGGATAGTGGTTACGGAGGACATCATTGCAGAAGTCTCAGGATTACCAGCTGCTAGACCCATATGGACGCTGAAGAAGGAAAGATTGCAAAAAGCTATGGAAATGTTCCACGACGAAGGCCAAAGCTTGACAGTCAAAGGGAAAGGAGTTCTGTCGGCAACACTTGGGGAACCCTGGACCGAGCTGGCGAAGACAGTGCAAAGTTATATCACCTGCGAAGGAAGAAAAGATGTGGTAAGGCCTCGTCACCTAAAAATTTTGGCTGTTTTAAAAGGAAAATGCTCTGTGAATCTCCCTGCACTTTTAAATTCGCTATTACATGACGCGGCCCGAAGCCTGAAGAAGGCCCAGCATATAGATGTAGTTGTCAGCCACCATGGACTGATCCGGTTGATAGTGAGCCATAGTCTCACCCAACAGCAGAGCACTTGGGAGGAATTGATTGAAATAGTCGAGGGGGGATTGGCTGTACCACCCCCAAAACTTGAACAGTCCTCCAGCACGCCGGAACGTTCAGAAAGACGCAAGGAGCCAACAGCAAAAAGACATGTTGCTTCAAAACGGAAACAACCCTTTGGTCCGCCAAAACGACCAGAAGAACTCAGAGGACCTGCTGGCACACCCAACCAACCTGAAAGACCAAGAAAGTCAGCCCGGTTGGCTCGGATACGAGGAAGGCTAGAAAGGATTCAAGGAACCACGGCCCAACCAATTGAAATTGTGGATGAACCTCCAGAACTGAAAGGAGGACTCTCCGAAGGAAATGCCGAGCAATCAGAGGCCAAGACTGACCAGCCGGAAAGAGAAATTGAAAAGGGAGATGAATGCTCTGAGGAAGAAATGACCACCGAACAGAGCAACCAAGGAGATGAACACTCGAAGGGAGAAGAGGCCACCGAGCAGGGCGATCAGGAAGAAGAAATTGCACAGCCAGGGGATAGCCCGGTGCAGGACCCTCCAGGTGAGGAGGAATTGGCAGCAGTACTGGCCAATATGGGAGAATATGGCCAGCCCTCCAGCACAGGAGGTGTCCCTGACGGTCCCCCAGAAGAAGAATTACCCGAGGAAATGCATGCAGAAGAGGCAGAGGAAGAAAACCTGCCTGGATATGATAATAAAATAGAAGACAACAATCAGGGACAATCTGTCCCCAAGACACCAGAGGATATCCTAGATGAAGAAGGAACGAGCTCAAGGGCCAAACCCTCTGCTGAGGCAAAGGAAATTAAGAAGTTAAGAAAGAAACAACAGAGGTTGCTGGGCACTATAGCCAGACTCTGGCAGCAAATTCGAATGTTGAAATCCAGTCTGAGAATACAAAAGACCGTAAGGAAAAGGAGGAGGACCACGGCAGCAAGAACCCCGAGGACAAGAACCCGTTTTGCTGGTCGAAACCCCATCAGGAGACCTACTGCCGAGGAACAGTCTGTTGTTCCAAATAATAATGAGGAACAGGGTGCTGTTCCAAATGACAGGGAGGAACAAACTGCTGTTTCAAATAGTAGGGAGAGGCAGACTGTTGTTCCATCTGGCCCTGAAGAACGAATGGACATACCAATGGAACAGCAAGAGGCTCCAATGGCAGAAGGACCACAGCAACCCTTTATTCGCGTTAAGAAAGAAACAGAAAGCAAAGAGGTCCAAACAGAAGCGCCACCCTCGGGCGTAATTCGGGTCCTAAACTCCAAGCAACGTAATAGAAAGGTTCAGGTTAAACTTCCAGCCTCTACGGCTTTATGGAAAAAGGACCCAAAAACCAGAACCTTGCATAAAATGATGAAGGAAGCTCAGCAAGAAGCTGAGAAGTTGCGAGAACAGACAGTCCCCAAGGAGAGATACAAAGAGCTCCAACAGCAACTTCGAGACCTCAGTCAGTCCGAGAGCGAGGCCTTTGAAGGATATCAGAAGGAGCAGGAAAAGGTTGCTAATGTAACTCATCAATTAGATAGTGTTGTTAAGCAGATGGACACCGTGTCTTCCTTATATACTGATGTTTTGACTTGTAGGGCCCCTGCTAAAAATTATGCTTTATTTTTGCTTGAATGATATCTGAGATTAAAAATAAAAGCTGTTAGGGCAGGAGCACCTATCCACATCAACATTGTTAATGACTTTATAGACTGTTGCAAGCACTATGGAGTTAAAGTTCAAAGGTTATTATGCGAGTTTTACCTGCACAATCTTGTGATAGACTAGGAAACTGATTTAAATCCTGGCCCTTTTGTTGGCGATATACAACTCCAAGCCTTTATCTCATTTGGGGTTAATCAGTTGAAGTGGCTCAAAGCTTACAACACCTTCCAGAGACAAGAGAATAGCTTAGATTTATGGGTACGAGCTGAACCTAGAGACCCAGTGATGCTATGGAAAGAGCATAGGAGTCTTATGAGGATCCCAGGTGTCATTGAGATATTAGGTCCCATGCACGAAGACTTGATCCGAAATAGTCTGGAATACTTCCTGACTATTAAAGTCCTGGCCATCGATGCTACAAAATTTCAATACCAGACCTCTAACCCAAACATCCAGCTCAGGGAACCCTTCAAATATGAGAATTTTTGAGCTGGCTGCAAGCCGATTGAGTCTCTATGGGGAATGAATTCTGCGAGCAGGGCCATCCTGGTTAGGGTATCGATTTCGCAGTCCAATTATTTGGCACCCTGCACCCGGATATCAGGCCTTATATGAGATGCCTGCAGATCAAATAGATCAGTTCTTTGACCATCTAGTTGCTCATCATGGTTGTCGACCTCCTCGCGAGATCCCTTCTCTGGCCTATTCTCTCACTGCTTTGCATGTCAACTATAACATTTTCATGAGGCCATGAAACAGGGTAAGCAGGGGGGTGTGTGGAGCACTTGGAAGGTATGTTTTTGACAAGAAATCTAGTGGTTTTTCAATAATAATTCTAACTTTTTCTGTATTATGAGTTCAGAGAAGATAAAGGATTTTTGATAAAATGTGCGAAAATAGACAAAGGAAGCTCAAGTGCTGATAATTGATGTTTTCTATGCAGGAAGACGTGGAAACAAGCGATTGTCGATCAAAAGCAAGGAGCAAAGGGAAAATAACTGTTGTCCCTCCAGTAGGGCACCGGATGCGGACAAGATCAAGCAAAATTAGAGCCGAATAGCCCAGGGAAAGAATGCGGGATACCGGGTCGGAGAGCGCAAGAAGGAAAAGAGAAGAATTGAACGATTAGCGAATCCCTTAGGATCTTTGATCCTGAGGGATCGCTGCTTTAACTTATCTTTTTGATTGTCTAGATACCTCCGTCATTTATGTTATATAAAGGCACCACGCCATTGAGCAAAAGGACGACTGTTTTATGATTCTAAGTTTCAGAACAAATTGTGATCATTAAGTCTCGCTGAGACCTGACTTTGTATACTTTTGTTGATGCGATTAATATAGAAGACTTGGTGTTCATTTTGTCTCTGCATCTGGAGTAACTTAAGGCAGTGTACCCTTGGCAGCTAAGGGCCCGGCTCTGAAGGACACTTGCTTTTGTATTATTATATGGTGATTTGTGTGTGGTTTGTTTATTTCTGTTATTTAAGTAATCTGATACATCTTTTATGTGATATACTATGCTCCATTATAATTGATATGTGAATGATTTCTTTATCTCATGTCTCCGCACTGTACAATTGGATCTATTTGAATTGCACCTCTCGGTTATCTCTGTAACAGAAATGTTGGCATGAAGGTTATCGTTATTAGATCCATGTGAAATAGTATTTGTGAGATTTGCAAGCAATATTACTTCGTCCAGAAGCGTAGTCATATCATTTATTATTCTCAGATTGCTATAGTAGGATAGAACATGTACATATGGATGAGAATTGTTGTTTCATAATTTATTGAGGATTGTTGTTCCATTCGATTACTTCTGTTCCATTTTATTACTGTTGTTCCATTTTACCGTTGTTCCATTTATTGCTGTTCCATTTCCAGACTGCTGTTCCATTTTACTTTCCACCGTTTTGTTTACCTGCCTTTGTTGTTTATGGTGTGAGAGAAGGCCTAAGGCTGTAGTGAGCCCCAGCAAGACGCTGCTTAGCTCCCAGACCTATAAGTCCATGCTCTAATTTCCTTGCTCCAGCAGTTTCTAGAGGGATGGGTTATTGCTTTCGTACCCTTGACTGATCAACTGCCTTGTGTGATTCTATCTTTTGGGTTAGTTTAGTTACAGCTTAGCATCTGTTCCCTTTCGAATCATTAGAACACTATACTACTGAGCATTACTCGGACAAATAGCCTCAGATTGAGCTACTCCTTGCAATAACAAATCGTTCCCGGATTGACTTATTAATGTGGGATAATTAGTGGTGTGAGAGACCCTAGTTACAGCTCTACAATTGGGCCAGAGGAGGGGAGGTTGAAAGATGAACATTCCAAAGGGTAGATGCTGCTGGAATTAGGACTTCCTTGTAGAAGCTTGTGAGGAGAGATTCCCATCCCTTTCTTGTTTCATTTGGAAGTGGGTGAGCTTATCAAAGTAAAGGAAAACTCTTGCTGGACCCTGGGAGGAACTTGCACAACACCAAGGCTCAGGTTGTAATGGTTTCTTTTGTTTCCTATTAATACAATAAGTCCATTCTTCTCAATGATTTGTTATTAATGAATTGTTTCATATACTCCTTGGTCTATATGTTGAATATGTTTTATTTTATGGGATATTCAGGTGCTATGTAATCGT
>APFE030781675.1:1560-14376 GCA_000404065.3 Pinus taeda
GGCGGGGGCTCGGGGGCAGCGCCCCCGAAGCTAAAAACAGATGTAAATTTGCCTTGTAAAAGTATAGTAATTTCTAGTCAATCTGAGCTGTTCATTAGGTAGATGATCTGACGGTAGAACTTATGTTTAGTTTAGGGATTTTTTTCCCTAGAAGGAAACCCCTCTCTTTGTATGAGGGCATTGTATTTGAGGTGGATATAGATGTGTATTCTGTGTGAGCGAGAAACAGAGAGGTGAGACTGTGAGAGAAAACAAAGGATATTACAGCGGATTTGTTGTAGGTTGTGTCTCTTCATTTTGTTGGATAATAAAAAGGAAGGATTGGTTGTTCGAGGTGGACGTAGCCCAAATTGGGTGAACCACGTATATCTGTGTCTCTCTTGTTTTGTGCATTTTCTGTGTTTATATTTCTGCAATATTTTATTGTTCCATTGCTCCATAATATTTAAATTTTCTAACAAGAAGAAAGGGAAAAATAATAAGAAGAAACAGGAGAATCCCACTCCTGAAAAATCATCTAAAAACCCTACTGCAGCAAGGAAACCTCGTTGTTATCCATGTTTGACCTGTAATAAGGAGAATTTTATGAGAGATTGTCCACATCAATCTGAGATTTCAAAACTTCTGAAGGCTTCGAATACCTCAATGGCGTTGACTGATCCTTTTCCAAACACAAAAACTAATATGGTTGCTACCGATAATGCTTCTACATCCCAAGTGCTAATTCTATCCATCATAAATAAGAAAAATGATACTTTGGTATCAACAACGAGTAAAGATTATGGGAATCCATCGTCGTCGAACAACCGGGCTATTGATCAACCTAGTGCTTTAACAATGACTTCACCAGAAATTGTTCCACCCATTATTCCTGAATTAACCGTTAAGCCGCCAAAGGGGGTCGTACATAAATCGACATTTAATCCTCATGCTCAAGCTACTTAGAATTATAATATAGTGGAGGATCTAACTCAATCACCATCCGCTATGTCGACACCTGAGTTAGTACAAAATTGTCCCTCCCAAAAGCAGGCTTTGTTATCAGCAATAGGTGGGATCGATCCAACAGATTCCAATATTGTGGCCTTTAATCATACTAGATATACATGACAGTTACCGACCCAACTTGCTTTCCTTATACAGGTAAAATCCCTCAATAAAAATGTTCATCGAACCATCAATGACGAGGGTGCATCTACCTATATTATGTCAATGAGTTGCTAGAAAACTCTTGATTCACCACCCTTGTCATGATCACCAACAACATTAAAATCATTCGATGGAAGAATGTACACTTTGTATGGGATTTTAAATAGCTTGCAAGTTGAACTGGGGGGCAAGACAGTAGATATTGAAGTCGAGGTCATTGACGGACTCCTTAACTACAATATTTTACTAGGAAGGCCCTGGGTTTATGCTATGGTTGTCGTTGTGTCTACATATTTCAGAAAGATTTGATTTTGGAGTAGGTCTCCTAAAAGACCCTTCCTTGAAGGGAACTTCTACCCTCCCGTCTCCATATAGTTTCATGGAAGTGGCCACAGTGGTAACCTATCATATGATATCTTCCACATCATCTAAGTTTAAGAAGAGTTCTGACTATTTTGATAGTGAGGATCATGGCGAGGAGTTTCCACCAACTCCCATCAAATCTTTGTAGCAATCAAATTTTACGGCTTGTATGGAAAATCCGAGTCTACACTAAAAAGTGTTTGAGTAGATAGGTCTTTTGAATAAGGTACCTCTTCTGATCCTTGGTCTTGTATACATTCTATAGATGAAGGAATCATCCAATCAATGATGATAGGAGAGAAGTCGTGGGAAGATTATCATCATTGTTCCCACCTTCGAGATGACAAAGAAGATTATTTGAATGACCTCAATCAACCCTCAATTGTTGATTTTTTATTAAATCCTATATATACAGTAGATTCCGAGTGAAATCTGTCAAACATTGACGAAACTATCACTATTAAGATTTAGACCAAACCTAATATTGTAGAGAATATTCATGTCAGCAAATCTTGTTCTCCATCAGAACTAGATAACTACTGTGCTCTTTTTCACAAATTCATAGATGTCTTTGCATGGTCATATGAAGAAATGCCATGCATTGACTCGAGAATTGTTGAACATTAAATCAAGATGTATCTAGATGTCAAACCAATACGACAATGGCTTCGACCTATTCATCTGAAGAAAGCCACTACCATTAAAGCAGAGGTTGAAAAACTTTTGCATGTTGACTTCATTTACCCTATACCTCTCATTGATTGGGTATCAAATATTGTTCCCGTGATGAAAAACAAGGAACAATAAGAGTGTGCATCGATTGTAGGGATGTAAATCAAGGATGTCCGAAGGAAAACTATCCTACACCCTTTATTGACCAAATTATTGATGAATGTGTTGGATGAAAAATATTTTCATTCATGGAATGAATTTTAGGCTATAATCAAATCAATATCCACCCATAGGACTAGTCAAAGACTACATTTATATGTTCGTGGGGCACATTTGCATATCGTAAATTACCTTTCGGTTTGAAGAACGCAGGGAAAACTTTTAGGAGGGCAATAAATTACGCCTTCCATGACATCAAAAACATCATTCAACTGTATCTCGATGATTTTCCTGCTCATTCATGAAATCAAACTGATCATCCGCAACATTTGAGAGAGATATTTTTACATTGTCGACACTACAATATATGACTCAATCCATACAAATGTGTGTTTTGTGTTGGTTCTAGTCAACTGGTTGGTTTTTTAGTTTCAAAGGAAGGAATTCGACTCAACCCATTTAAGGTTCAGGAAATTCTTGACATGCCTCCACCTTCAAATTTGCTTCAGATTCAAAGACTCCAAGGGAAAGCTGAGGAGGTTTATACCAAATTATGCTGAGCTCGCTAAAGGTTATACACGTATTTTGAAAAAAGGGGTACCCTTCCATTAGGATCACATTGTGCAAGCTTCCTTTGATGCTCTAAAAGATTCCCTCATAAAAGCATCATTAATGTATTCTCCTCGCTATAAAAAAGACTTCCACCTGTATCTCGCCACAACAGATACAACCATCACTATGGTTTTAGTGCAAGAAAATGACAGAATTGAACATCTTATATATTATTTAAGTCGTAATCTTAATGATATAGAAAGAAAGTATTCTTATGTTGATAAGTTAGTTTTAGCAGCCGTTCAAATAGTACAGATATTTCGATACTATATACTCCTTTACAAAACTACCATTGTGTCAAATTACGACTCTATGACATACATTTTGTCACGTCAATTGCTAGGGTAAAATATTCCAAATGGATAGTCATTTTGTAGGAGTTTGATTTCGAATTCATTAAATCCAAATCAAAGAAATCTCTCTCTTTGCAGAGTTACTTTGCGGACCTTCCCGCGTCCTCCAATGATTTAACATCAAAAGCATCAATCGTGGATGAGATTTTGTTTATGATATCGTCAAGTAATCCATGGTACGGGGATATACTGGTCTATCTCCAAACCCAAAATTTTAGTCCTAACACCTCTCACTCTGAATAGTGATGTACTCAACACCAAGCCAAATATTATCTTATCATTGGTGATACACTTTATCATCGTGGTGTCAATACGGTTTTTCGAAGCTGCCTCACACACGAGGAGGCTAAAAAAGTTTTGAATGATTGTCATTCAGGTGATTGTGGGGGGAATCTATCTAGTTACACTACTGCACAAAAGATCTCACGAGCAGGTTACTTCTGGCCCACCATATTCGAATATTGCATAATTGCAGTCAGAAGTTGCCATGCTTGTGATATTTTTTATTGCAAACCAGATTACCACCTACACAACCGCATTCAGTCATTGTTGTTAGCTCATTCGCATTGATTTCATGACATGTAACCCCACCTTGGAAGGGGGGCATGGGTCTATTATAGTCATTGTTGACTATTTTACAAAATGGGCCGAGGCGATGCCTACATTAAACAACAACGGCGAAACGGTTGCACTCTTTTTTTCAATCATGTAGTTTCTAGATTCGGTGTTCCATAGGTTATAGTCACAGATGATGGGTCGCATTTTGCAATCACATGATGATTGAATTAACTACCAAATTAGAACTGTCCCATGATAGTTCTACTCTATATTATCTGCAGTCTAATAGACAAGTTGAGGCGATCAACAAAGCCCTTAAGCGCATGCTGTAGAGAATGATTGGAGTCCATAAATGGAATTGGCATTTAATCCTATACTCAAATCTATGGGAATATAGGACTTCAGTGAGAAATGCAACTGGATTTACACCCCTTTAGTTGGTGTATGGTCTGGAAGCAATCTTACCAATTGAGTGTGAAATCTTATCCCTCAAGCTTGCAATCAATCTGCTTCCTGAAACTTCTGAAGAAGAGTCTCGTTTCTTGGAATTAATCCATCTGGATGAAACCCACCGTGATGCCACATTGGCTAATGAAACACATAAGAAATGCATCAAGGCTCAATATGGCAAAAATGTTAAGCCTCGTGTCTTCTCAAAAGGTGACCTGATCTTGCTTTACAATCAGGATTCTGACAAATTAGGAGCAGGTAAATTTGAACCATTATGCATGGGCCCTTACATTTTTAAATGCATATTGACAAAGGGAGCCTACGTGCTAGTCTTTTATGATGGGATTCCACTGTCACAACCCCGAAACGAGTTGTATCTTAAACATTACTATGCTTGATTAAGTGTAGTAAACTCATTGTATATATGCTTTTATTGCATTGTTGAGTGTTTTCTTTTAGATTTGTCATTTTGGTTAGGTAATCCACTTCACATTTTTTGCAGATGTCAGACTTTTTGGAACCATTTGTTGGGTATGCCGACGAAGCTAGTCGTAGTATGCTGAACTTATCTTCTATGGCCTAGGCCATCTTCGCTCCAAGTGGCAAGTTAGTGAGTTTCAAGGGGATATGTATTGGTCGATCAACAAACAACATCACTGAGTATAGTGCGTTGATTGAACTTCTCTCTGATGCCATTTCACATGGCATATGCTGACTCATTGTCAAGCTAGATTCACAACTAGTTATTCTACAACTGACTGGTGTTTATTCTATTTGGAACCCAGTGATTCATCACATGTTCCTAAGAGTTAGGATTTTAGAATGACATTTTGATTCCATTCAATATCAACACATTTCTAGAAACTTAAACACATTGACTGATTCATTAGCAAACTATGTGTTAAACAGACATTTGCAGCATTTCTAAAGAAAGCATTTCACATCAACATTTGCATTAGGATTTCATCACTTAGCCAAAATAAAACTCCAAAAATCAAAAGCAGATAGTTGTTTATAAAAATGTTTTGTTTCCAAGAAAAAATTGGTCATCTGACCAAGAAAACCAAAATCAATGAAAAAAACATCCTAGACTAGTGATGTTGGTGATAACATGTCACTGCCTATTCTATCATACACAGGAGCCTAGTCTAACGACTCGGTATGCCAATAGTATGGTGTTGTAACCTCAAAGGTAACTCATCAGTCCTGACATCCTGAATGCTAAGAGTGATGCCCTTGATCTGATCCTGCAATGCTGCCAGGGTCTCTGATATGTCCAGATCCCAAAGGATGGCCCTCCCTACAACCTCTCCTGCTGGAGCATCATCTGCTTCCCGTGTGCATGCCACTGGTCGCATTAGTCCAATATTTTCACACACATATGAGTTTGTGTAGTCTTGGTAACATAAAATACACAAAAACATTATAAAACTAAAAAAACAAAGAGTTGGTCAAATCATTTTTACCTATAGCACTCCACTTCTCACCAATTTGTAATTCCAAATCTGGATCGCCTCAGAAATCCATCCTGACATATGGATATTCGGCAAACACCATCTATTGGCAATTGAACCACTCGGAAAAGGCATCCGAGAAGGAGATTTGTGACTAGCTGGCATGTCTAGCCATAAGGTCCACCCATCTCTGCATCCATGCCTCTCTTGGTGTTGGTAATCCCAGTGAAATGTTTTGAGGTTGCATCAGTGGAATTCTTTCCAAAGCAAAAGTAGTGAATATGGGTCCATAACCAAAGTTCTTGGTTCTTCCATTCTTTACTTTGGACATTTGTTCTTTTATGACAGGAAGTATCACCTCACACAAATTGAACACGTTTGGTTCCAAGCATTCTAGGGAATAGTGCATGTAAGATCTGTTCACTAAATGTAAGGCCATGCTGCCAGTCAATCTAGCAAAGGTAAATAGAATGATCCTCAAAGGTTGATCAGTAACATCCCAGATATTAATCTTTCCATCTCTACTGGGTTGATATCCATCCCTGTAGAACTGATGAATGCAATCTTTCACAAATTCACCCCCATGAGCAAATCCTGATAGTGAAAGAGGGGCACCATGCCTCGATAAACCCACAGAAAATAGATATCCTCAACCATGAAAGGAATAGATTTACCTCTGATCTGGAATACCTGGTCAATAGGATCCCAAGCATTAAGAAGATACTGCAACAAACTGATCTGTTGCCTCATGCTGGATATGTAAAAAAACTTCAGTAAATCACAATTTCTTAATGCATCGACTGTGCCCTGGTCATGTAAAGCAATCATATCCTCCTCTTCATGTTCTCGTTCATTCCATGTGACAATCATCTTGATCCAACAAATACTGAAATGCAAACAATAGATGAGTTAAGATCCAATTTTGGGCAAAAACAAGTTAAAACTTGATGAAAAAACATTGTGTAAAGTTGCATTACTGCGCCCATTGCACCCTACCTTTGAGCAAGGTGAGATGCATACTGACTGATGGCTCAGTATGCATTGCACCTTTTCATACTAACTAGGTGCGATGATTGAGCAATGAAATATTTAAACACTAGGGTCCAAAAAAAGTGAAAAAACTTGCTCAGAATCAAGAAAAGATCAAAATAAAATGAAGAGCTCAAGGATAGCTCCTACCTCCTCCTAACTACATGGAGAATGGTCCACAAGATCCCTGAAAATCAACTCGTGGAATTTGAGGAGGAAAGCCACTTCAGAGCTCCAAATCCCAAATTTGAAATGAAATGATGAAAATGAAAAGTTGACACTACTTTTTATGCTTACTATTCATGTACTTCAAAGTGAAATGTTAGCTTTAGTTCATTTTTCATCCATATATATGTATTTCTGATCAATTTGATGGAGTTTTGAGTAGGTTGAATGACTAATGAAATAATATAATGTGCTAAACAATGAATTGAACTTCTTTGACCACTAAGCAAACTTTTTTTCTTCTTTTCGATCTTTGATCCAAAAAAATAAAAGAAAACTATAGATTCCTCTTTAAACCCTTTTCAGACTCATTAAATATGAAAATATTGTTGAGCGCTTGCCTTTTCCAGCTCATTAAAGTATTGGAAATGTCATTCCTCCTGTATTATTTTATCGTTTTTCGGACCTGAGGGATTAGTTTCTGAAAAATAATTATAGAGTTTTCTTTTCGCCCCTTTTCAAACTCTCTAAACATGAAAAGGACCGAGTTATACTTGTCGTTAAATATGTTAAAACAATAACAACAAAATTGTCCATCTAGATGAGACCGAGTTTCATTGTCGCTAAACTCGTTAAAACATTAAATAGTGATAGGTTTGCCCGAAGAGTGAATTATAAAACAAGCATATGTTATCCTCCTCAAGCTTGACAAAAATAAAGAGGTACTGGTCAACAATGACTGGGGAAAAAGGGGGGAAAAACTTGAAGAATTTATGGTAGCAAGTCACTCTTGAACATAACACTTTCACTTCATCTTCATTATTGAGTTGGGTCGGGTTATTCTGTTCATCCGTTCATCACACCATTGGTCTTTCATACCATCCATCTTTTGGGGTTAACGCTACCAATTCATCTCAGTGTCGCTGACATGTTTAAGAGAAGTCATTGAGTTGGGAAACAACCATCCAGTTAATGTCTCATACACTGCAATACCTCCAACCTTCATTTTTTCATGACCAACATTCCTTAACCTTGTGTTGTCAGTTCATTTTGCACCTTGAGAAATCATTTGCTTCATTTCGTGTCATAGATGTGGGATACATCAAGGCCCTCCTACGATGAGTCACTTCTTTTTGACATAAGCTCATTATCCAAAAAGTTGAATTAGAAACAACCCTTTCAATGCTTTGAATCTTGCATACATCAATGGCAAGTTTCTCACTTCCAGCGACAGGTTGACATCAATGGCCTTTGACTGAAAGATTTTGCATGGTGTTCGACATCAGAACATGTATTCACACCACATGAATTGTATTGTAATACCTTTAAGATCATTATCATTATTGGTGATTCCTCTCGTGTATGTTAATAGCTCACATCATTGGTTGGTAATCAGGAAATGTATTTCCATGTTTGACTTCAGAAAATCTCTTCACATGGTTTGACTTGTACATCAGGCGAAGGTTGAATGAGTTTGAAGACCCCAAATCTAGTTTCACCCATCTGGGCTGTGATATATTCAAGGATATAAAAACATCAAATGTACAAAGGCTCTACAACAGATGGTCGTCTTAACCAAGGATTTCCACTCTATATACGTAGAATCACGAGTCTGTATATGCAGACGACTATCTAATATATGTACATGACATGAAATTTATAAAGCTGAGAATGGGAATGCCTCCCTGAGCTAGATCATGAAAAATTATATTATGATGATGTATTGTATTGTAACTTATGCAGGTCACCTTCCAGTTCGAAACTTCAGATCCTCATGATAAAGCATTTCACATAACATGAATATTTACGACCTCATGCTTTAGGGGGCAACTGTTGTAGACATATTTGGGCACATCAACCCCAAACTTATATGTCTATGTATTAAAGCTCATCAGCCCTTAAAAGAGTTGTTTCATACCCTAAAGGAACATAGTCACCTGAATACATCATTCCCCAAAAGTTCCATCTGAGAAACCATCTAGAAATTGCCTAAGTTAAACCATATTGACTACTCCATTGGCAAAGTGCGATGCATACTCATTGGTACACTGCCAGGGTGTGATGCATACTGTTTAGGCCTTCTACAGGGTGTGATGGGTGACGATGGACAAATGTCTGGGACATTTTTCAGTTGATTGCTCATGGAATCTTCTACAAAATTCCCCTGTGCCACTTGCCTCTCTGAATTTGCCCAAGGATGAGTAAAGGATCTAAGAAAATCTCCAATCCATTCTCTTGTTGAACCCATTGTAACAAGTGGAATGACACTAATCAAACCCCATGGATGACTCACACCCTTACAAACATCTATAAATGGATCCCTCATCCAAGAGATCGAGAGGTTGGGATATTGTGAATTGCAAGGAAGTGTTGATAGTTTGAGAAGAGAGTATTATATCCTTGTTGGATTGATCTTGCTATTTCATGAGGTGAAGAAGGATTAAAGCTGGGAGGATGATGTTGGATCAGACAACTGGGTTGTAATTCTCCCTTCTATTAATAAAGCTCTTCAAGTTTTCTTCCATATGATTTTGCAATTGTGAATGTTATCATTTGCGAATGCTATCATTTGTTCATTATATATCTGATTTTGTAATGTTTATGTTGTAATAGATCATGATGCTTTGATGCTTCTTTCTTGTTATACTTGTGTAGGTACTCTCCAAGCGTGTTAAGTATGGGGAGGAGTTGCAGGATCTGCTAAAGGGGAGAGAGATCAAGAAAGGGATTAAGTGGAAGTTCCAGATTGGTTCCAATATCTTTCTCTTATCTGTTACACAAAGAATAAATCATTGAATTTCTTTAAATCGTTGTTTCTAGGGTAGCTGCCAAACCTAGAGGGCCAACATTCTTTAGGAATATTAGTTTTCCCATAAACAAGTAGGGCCATTGTGAGACACTAGTACCCAATAATGTCCATTACTTTCCATGAGCATAATATGACTAGTATGAAGGTTTTTAGGTAGGGTTATGCCTAGGTTTTTGTATCTTCCTATGGGAGGAAGCCTTTCCCAAAGATGGACTGCCTGAGATTGGGTGCCAGCGAAACTTGTAAGGTGTGTAACTGCATGAAAGGGGATGACCGGATTTCCTGAGAGACTGTGTAGCAAAGAAGGGAAGGTCACAATGGATTTGTTTTAGTCATTGGCATTTCCAGATGGAATCAGATGCATGTTGGGAGTGTTCCCTGGAGCTTTGAGTCAGTAATTGTTCACTAAGAGGACAAGTGACACAGGATTTTGGAACTAGACATTGGATGCAAATTTGACTTTGTAGTGGATTTTGGACTTCTTGGGAAGGAGGTGAATATTTATATTACTTTGAGGATGGAAGTGTGAACCTTTGGATTCCCTTGTTGATTGATACAGGCATCATATCCTTTTATTTTCTGGTCGAGCAAATGAATATATGTGTATTATTTTAAATATTGTATTGAGTTGGATTTATAAAGCTCCATGGACAATATGATTATTTTTTGGATGAAGAAAATGTGTATATGTATATATGTTTACTGTAAATATCATAATGAACTATGTTATAAAGGTCCAATAAATGGTATGTTTGTCATAATTTAGCAGATGGTCATTGTAAATACTGGAACGATATGTGTTATAAAGCTACATGGGAAGTATTTTTTGTTTTCAGTAGTATTGTTGGTTATAGGTGTCATTGAACACTGTGGACAATGCTCTCCCAAGGGGGAGGGTTCTGTAACAGCCCCACTTAAAAATTCATGTAAAAATATATAAGGCCACAGTTGATGGGGAATGTATTCCAAGCTGAATAGTGGGGAAAATAACCTAGTGGGTGTTCATTCAGTTTATTATGGCTAAGGAAATTGGCAAAGATAATGGAAAAATATTTGGAAAGGAATGAGGCATTTATTGGCATTTTTTTATGAAAACATTGGAAATTAGGAGAAAAGGAAGGTGAAAGGTCACGAGTTGCATGTGAGGAGGGAAATGAAGGAAAATAATGGAAAATGATGAAAATAGAGTGACATTAATAAAAAGTCTTCTGAGGATCAGCGGGTAGGCTTCGTGAGTATAAGCTTGGTCAATTTAGTTTTGGAGCTCTCTCGTTTCCTCTCTCTCTCTCTCTCTCATTCTTGGACACTTAGAGTTTTCTTGGAACAATCTTGCAGAGTGTTGAATACTTGGATTTTTGGATCAAGAAGGAAAAGGAAGAGCAGGAAAGCATAAGAGGGCATCAAGATCAGAAGCTACAATGGATTTGTCTTGTGGGTAATGAGTTTCATGTATGTTTTTCTTGATAGTTTTGGAATGCATGGCATATGCATGTGGATTACTGGTCATGATCCGCCACTGGCATGGAGGATTATTTGTATTGATATTGGATTTCGTAGCCTTGTCGTTTCCTAGACAGCCATGGTGTTGTGGGTTTATTTCCTTATTTTTGCGGGTTAGCTCTCATGTTTTCTTAGCTTGGGTTGAGTTACTAGTTCCTGGAAGCCCTAGTTGGAAAAATGCTCTGAAAGCCCTGTAACAGCTTGGGTTGAGTTACTAGTCCTGGAAGCCTTGTTTGGAAAAATTCTCTAGAATCCCTTGGTGGGTTGAGTTACTAGTCCCGGAAGTCCTAGTTGGATAAATTCTTTGGAAGCCCAACAAAAGTAGTGGGTTGAGTTACTAGTCCTGGAATCCTTAGTTGAAACAAAACCTCTAGAGCCTTAGAAGGCTTAGGTAGATTTGATGATGGTTTTGTAATGCCCGACCGTGAGGTGGAATCACTATTTTATGGGTCGAGGTGGGTTGGCCTCTGGAAGCCCTGGATGGTTTTGGATTGATATGTTTTATGAGATCCCACATTTATGCTTGGAATATGGCATGGGGGTGAATGGATGAAGAGAGATTTGGCTCAGCCATTCTATGGTTGGGTGGAACATGGAAGTTTGATCTCGGGTGTTAGGGTCCTATAATATATTTTATCAATGTCTATATGTCCAGTTATTTATGTTGGGACTTTTTTGTTAAAGTTTAGCCTATAAATTCATGAGATATTATAATATAAATTATCTTTGTACAATGGTCTCAAATTAGTCAAGTCATTTAGAATATGTGTGTCAAAAGAGGTCCATTAATCTTGATTTGAATTTGTAAGTTCCCTAAGGGGTCATCATTGAGGTGTCATGATTGAGTGTTGGAAAATTGATGGTGTTTGTGCTAGTATTGTGCATGAATGTTGCCACTAATGTCAACCATATTGGATATAATGTGAATCGCAACAAATGCATGGCTCAGAAGGATTCCTATGGTAGTGATAGGCTTGTTATAGAGGATCATCATGGTGGGTGTGATTTCAGTTGTCCAAAGAGTAAATGAGAGAATAATTTTGCAGTCATCTTCCAAGAAGTAGAAGGAAACAAATACTACATTAGACCCTCTCCATTGGAAATTTCTCTCAACAACCTTTCCAATGATATGTGGAAGTATGTTGAAGCCCCGAAAATCGGGTCGACAACAAGGGGGATACCCACCCGGTCAGGACCTTGGTTGGCAGCTCCTTATCCATTTGGTATAGCGGTTCCAACTAGGGATAATGGGACCAATTTCCCAATCTAAGGGTGTGTGTGTGTGTAGAGTTGGATGATGCTGATCTAAGAGTACTTTAAAGCTAATTTAATTCGGGAAATTTTAAACTAACTCTATGCTATTGTAATCTAATGAGACACAACACATCTAATCTACACTAACCCAGGGTATATTTCTTCTATTATGCGATCTAAAGAGATTTCAAACAATAACTGGTAATAAAGATCATTCAGCTATTATAAGAATAGAAATCAATTAAGATAAACCACTTTGCATAAGAAGTTAGGCAAAACAGTTGTGAAC
>APFE030781677.1:0-21791 GCA_000404065.3 Pinus taeda
AGGTTATTTTTCATAAATTTGTAAAATGAAAGGGTCATAAATCTAATGTTACTTCCAATTGGTCTTATGTACCTTCCCAGAAAATATTTACATGAAAAAATATAAAAAGTGTAATACACTTACTCCTACAAATTTTGTTGATAATCTTCTTCAATTTGGTGTATATGCCACGTATATGTTGTAATATTTCACATCAAGAAAATACTTATAATTTTTTTTCCTTGACACAAATAACTATTTCAAAGAAGAAAGAGCTACATTACAAGAGTTTAATTGAAGATACTTTTGGGTGTAGGAAGAGGATGTTATTATTCCTATTTTTTTCAATGATCCAACATATATTTTAGAGTATTTAGAATAAAAAACAACAATGTCGGAGTAGGAAATGACAAAATTCAAGAAAGATATGGTGAAGAAGGAAATCTAAATTAGGTGTCAATGGTTGATAAATTTTCAAATGCCTACTAATGAAGTAATTGTTTCACAAAAGAAAAAATATGTCTTAAAAAACTAGTTAGCATAAAACATTTGGAGCATTTTTCAAAGGTTTTTGATTTAGCTCCATAGGTTTCCTATTCTACTATGTTAGAAAAGAATTATCATTGATGTCAAAGAGTGTTGTCATTGATGTCAAAGGTTGTTTATGGAGCATATCTTAGGAGTTGGATGTGGCATGCAAGGCATGCATGTGAGTTGCATGTGTCATATGGAGTTTGCATGTTGATTGCATGCAACATGCAAGGCATGAATTTGAGTTGCATGTGACATGTGATGTTTACATGAAGTTCTAGAGTAAAAATAGTTGCAGCATGATTTAACTGATTGATCAATTAAAAACACAAAGAAGCAACAATGAAGGAAACATTTAAGACAAAACATAACTGAAAATATAATTGACTAAAGAACACAATGATAAACTGCAAATCGATACAACATGCATAATGAAGTATCATAGCATAAAAACAAAAAAACAGAACTAAGTTAAACTAATTTTTCACTTTGATTAAATTTGTGAACTAATTTAACAGAAGAGAAGAAAAATATTAAATAAATTCAAGGCACCAGTTAAGAGAAAGAATAACCAAAATCAAAATAGATTGTTGAACTGAAAATCAAGAGAGATAGACATACAAATAAAAACAACATCACTTCAACAGAGTTAAAGAGGTTAACTAAGAACAAAACATGAAGCTTAATCAAAGGAAAAGAGGATCAGAGTGTTTAATCTATTGAACACCAAAACAAATAGCATGCACTGCATAAACCCCCATACTTAAATTCAAAAAGAGTGAAGGGATCTCTACTTGAATGTTTCATGAGGCACAATACTTGATAAGGTTTTGCAAATGGGGTAGCAAGCTAAGTGGGCTTGATTGTGGGGAAAACTCCACAGTTAAGCGCGCTTGAGCCAGAGGCAATCTGGGATGGGTGACCTCCCGGGGAGTCCTAGTTACCGGGTGCAAGCCCCGGAAATGATGATTGACGCTATGTGATTCATTTCCCTAGTTTCAATCCCACTTCTTCACCCCTGTGAGCATCACCCGATGCAATGAGTGCTAAGTGAACTATTCAAAAATGAGAAATTAGTCAGTTACAACTACCTCCCATGGAAATGGTCATACATGAATGACTTACTTAACGCAGTTGAATCCCAAAATGATATCTAAAATAAATAGCGGTTGATTTTGAAAGAAGCGGGTAGTTCATACAAAGCCATGGTCGCTGCAGTGTCTGACTGGACAACGAATGAAGCAAACTCAGTTGCCATACTACCCAACACATGATTTCCAGTTAGGAAGAACAAATTCCAGTGAATAATTATGTAAGTCTATGGTTATCATGGGTGGTGCTATGTTGTTTTTCCTTATTTTTATATTTCATTTACTTATGTTCTTTCATTTTTTAGATTAAGGTATGTAGATTTTGGTTTAGCAATGTACCCATAATTTTGACCATTCAGGATGGGTAAATATTCTAGAGAATGAGGATTTTTGGAATATCAATAGGATTTCAAATAATATAATCAATTTTTCTCTTCTTTGCAGCTCTTTGAATATAATATAGTTATAGCATACAATAAGGAATTTGTAACTTTTCTAACTTTGCAAAGCTCGAGATTTTTATTTGACCTTTACTATTATAAATTTTGAGATTCTTTTAGTTGGTGATACAATATTAAATAATATTGTGATCATTAATTTGATTATTTAAAATGTATTTTTAATTATAGAATTTTGAAAGCCTATATATAATATATATATATATATATATATATATATATATATATATATATTATATATTATATATATATTATATATATATATATATATAGATATTATATTGATTGCAAATTACACCTCTCAATTTTACCATATAAATAATTAATTTTCCAATTAAAAATTAAAAAAAATTAAAATAAATAAATAATATATATATTATATATATATATATATATATAATATATAATATATATATATATATATAACTCCAAAAAATAGGTAAACACCTAATTGTTAACCATAAAACTCTAACCTCTCTTGAATGTAGAAAAGTAAAAAATTAAAAATTTGATATCATGTTATAAAAAGGGGAATAGTTGCGATGCAGTATAGTTCCTACCTCTACCATTATTTAATTGATTATTTTGTATAAATATTTTTGAAGAGTGGAGGTTATTTACGTTGGCATTAAAGAATTTTATTGCTAATATTTTAGTAAGCAATTGATGTATACGATATTATTGGTGATATTTGTATTTCCGGATATCTTTTTGTATTTGTGCGAAGAGGTTCGTATTTCATCCACATTGGTTGTTCCACACTTCTTTCTCCACACAATGATGACTGCACAACTTCTTTCGTACATGCTATATCTGAACATGTAACTCTATTGTGTGGAGAGGTCCACACTTCATCCACTAAAGGATTTTACTGCTAATGTTTTAGTAAGCTATTGACGTATACGATATTATTGGTGATATTCACATTTATGAATATTTGTCTATATTTGTCCAGACAGTTCCATATTTCATCTACATTTGTGTCTCAGCCCATGCTTGTTCCACACTTCTTGTTTCACACAACGATGACTGCACAACTTCTTTCGTACATGCTATATCTGGATATGTAACTCTATTGTGTGAAGAGGTCTACATTTCTTTCATGTTTCTGTCACATCTCTACCGCTACTTATTTCGTCCACTAAAGGCCTTTATTGCTAATATTTTAGTAATCAATTAACGTATATGATATTATTGGTGATATCCATATTTCTGAATATCTTTTTGTATTTGTGCAAATAGGTTTGTATTTCATCCACATTTGAACCTCATCCTATGTTTGTTATGCATTGCATATTATGTATACACTATATCTGGACATGTAACTTTATTATGCAGATAGGTTTGCATTTCATGCACATTTCTATCTCATTTATATCGTTATTTAATTGATTTTTTTCATAAAGCTTTTCGCATAGTGGAAGTTATCTACGTCGGCATTAAAGGATTTTATTACTAATATTTTAGTAAGAAATTAACGTATATGACATTATCGGTGGCATTCATATTTGATCCAAATACCTTTTGTATTGTGGGGAGAGTTTTGTATTTCATCCACAGTGTTTGTTCTACACTGCTTGCTTTGCACAATGACGATTGCACAACTTCTCCCGTATGTGCTATATGGACAAGTAACTCTATTGTGTAGAGAGGTTTTCATTTCATTCGCTAAAGGATTTTATTGCTAATATTTTAGTAATAAATTGACATATATGATATTGGAGAGTGTTTGGATCCCTACGTAGTAATGAAAATGATATCGATGTGTCAGGCTAAGTATCACAGCCCAGCAATTGACATATATGATATTATTGGTGATATTCATATTTTCGAATATCATTTTGCATTTTTGCCAAGAGTTGTGTATTTTATCCACATTTGTGTCTCGGACCATGCTTGTTTCAAACAATGACGATTGTACATATTTTTCCATACATGCTATATTTGGATACGTAACTCTATTATGTGGAGAGATTTGCATTTACTACTTGGTCTGCGCAATGACGTCTCCCACAATAATATTTTAAGTTTAATTTTTTCTTATCTTCATATTTCCATACATCATTTCATATTTGTGTGGAGACATCGGTATTTAATCGACATTTTTGTCTCAACCCATGCTTATTCTGCACCACTTGCTCTACACAACGACGACTGCATAGCTTCTTTCGAATCGTATTCGTGCGAAGAGGTCTATATTTCATTCACATTTTTGTCTCAGCCTGTGCTTGTTCCGCGCTACTTGCTCTGCACAACGACAACTACACATCTTCATCTATACATGTTATATATGGAAACGTAACTCTATTGTGTAGAGAGGTTCGCCTTTTCTACACTTCTTTATCTACACAACTTATTTTGTACACGCTATATGTGGAGACCCCACCAGAGCAAATAGCTATTTTAATAGATGGTTAACATAAACAAAGTTATTGATAATATTTTGTATATTTCAAACACTTGCTTGTGCGGATGTGCTCTTTATGTGAACGTCCACACTAAATTGCACTAATTGCTAATATTTTAGTTATAAATAATGCATATTAGCAGTCAATTAAGTAAAAGTTCTGCTGATAATAACATTGTTTATGTTCATATTATTGATAATATTTTATTTTAAATAATGCTTCAAATATATGTTTGTTTATGCTCTTGTGCGAAAATGTTTTTTGTGCGGATGTACGCACTTTGTACTAAACAATTATATTGCCAATATTATTGCTAATAATTTAGTTATAGATAATGCATATCAGTAGTCAAGTGAGTAAAAGTTGTGCAGAGTGAAAAAAAATTGTGTACAAAACCACATTTCATTGATCAGAAGATTTGTTTGTAGCAGAAGAAGCTTTCAAGTTTTCATTGTGCGAATGATAGAATTGTTTATGCACATATTATCGATAATATTTCAATTGTAAATAATGTATACTATTGATATTTAAGTAAAATTTAATTGTAAATAATGTTTCAAATTAGCATATGTGCAGAAGTGCAAAGAAATTCCATTGTGCAGATGAAGTTTTCAATGTGCAAATCATAACACTTCGTACTTTAGTATTAAATAATTGCAATACCACTGAAGCAAGTAGTGGACTTATACAATTGTTGCTAATACTTTTGTCATAGATTATGTGTATCTACCTGTCTCCACAACTAATTAAGTGGGGTCCGCATTTCGTCTACACTTCTATCTCAGCTAATGCTTTCTCCACACATCTTGCTCTGCACAATGACATTTGCACAGTTTCTTTCGTGTATGCTATGTGTGGGCATGCTTCCTCCACATGTGTTGTGAGCTAAATTCCAATAGCGTGAGTATCTACGATACATCTTGTCCTTTTATTCAAATAGGCTAAACATTTCTCTTAACGTAAGCATTGAAATTGTTTTATGGTGGCCCCGATTACGCTTATAAATTCATTTGATTCATTGCTTCTGCCAAATGCATAGTCCATTATTGTTATAACAAAAGAATATAGTTAATGACTATAGTTAATATGTATAATGGTTAATCATTACAAGGATTAGGATTGTACATCCATTTATGCTTTTCCTTGTAATTATATAATAACATTATAAAAATTAGTCATTGTACGAAATATTCATGTTCATAGGTCAACACAACATGTTGTGCACAATGGCAATGTGAATGCCGAGGACTATGTTGTGTAGGTACCACTAATTGGAAGTGAGCTTCACAATATCAATTTTAAGTCAAGTTCCTAAAATAACGTTATTAGTATTGAATAATGCATATTTGTTATTCACAATATTTTAGTTATAAATTACGCAAATTTCTGTATTTTTGAATATCACTACTCAATTGAGTGAAGGTTGGATCATTCTAGAATGCAAAGAACTTGTAACAACATCAATTATCGGAACATTGAGCCAAAGCTTTAATTATGGTTATTTGTAATGAGAAATCTTTCATGCTTTCATTGCACGGATATGTGTATCTCTAGTCTTCTCATTGAAGGCATTTATATGTGTTGTTCGCAATAACATCGAGACATGCGGTTGAATGATACAATATTATTGTGAATATTCTAATTATAAATAATGATTTGTATTGCTAATATTTTAGCATTAAATATTTTGTATTTTCTTTTGCAATATTTTAACTATAAATAATGTGTATCTCTGTATTATCAAATATCAGCAGTCAATTGAGACAAGATTGTGTGCAGTTCGAAGAAAATTTAATCATTGAACACAAGCTTTCTTTATGATTATGTGGTAGTCTGTTGGGCAGAGGAAACTTTCAAGCTTTTCTTCTACGAATGCTTGCATTTCATATTAAAGGCTTTTGTATATTTTTTTTTGGGAACTGATGCATAAGTGTTGAGTTTAGCTATAGAAAATTTCAAAGCTAATGTGCAGTATCAGTTTTCATTTATCAAATTTGATATTGGATATTATAATCATTATTTGTGTAGTATAACATTTGTGTTTATAACATATTTTATTACGTGATTACTCTAGATTTGATTTGCGTAGTTGGAAGCAATGAGACATAAATGAGACAAATCTTTGGAATCCCATGTCTAACAATCTAATTTACTTATTTCAATGAATAAAGTTCATTTAATATATGCATATTGTGAGAAAGGAAAAAAGACATTCAAATGGTGAATTAACATCTAGGTTCTAAAATTAATTTTTCAAAGTAAAAGTTGGCTAGTAGCATGGCAAGTCTACATAGTCAATTT
The DNA here is from genome assembly GCA_000404065.3 of Pinus taeda. Classification (NCBI taxonomy): domain Eukaryota; kingdom Viridiplantae; phylum Streptophyta; class Pinopsida; order Pinales; family Pinaceae; genus Pinus; species Pinus taeda. The sequence goes on from APFE030781677.1 coordinate 6,769, forward strand.
GTTGGATACACGTTAGTTCAGTGAATAATTGCGGAAAATACTTTTATTTAGTGGCAAAAGAGCTTCAGTTAATTAAAATAAAATATGATTTATAATTTTAATAAAAAAGTATGTCGAAATTGATTTCTAAAGCGTGTAAGGCAGATTAATCATGAAACATAATCGTGTTAATTGCACTATGTCAAATTGGAATTTAAGTAAAACACATATGATTTAAAGTAATAGATTTTACAATAGTATTTCTCATTAAAGATTAGAAAAATGAATACTATCCACATTGATAACAATTACTAGTAATGGATATCAATGAAATCGATAGTAGTTAAATGTCGTTTCAGAAATTAAATGTCAATTCGTGATTTAGATGATTTATTGCCTCTTATGCATTATATATATCATTTTTTCTTGTGAAACTAATTTTCAATGTTCATTTTGTTCTGAAACTATTAATTGTTTTAAGGTATTGCTTTATAATTTATCTATTATTTTTTTCATTTGTTACTAACACCAAAGAAATTGGCAGGGGCACAGAGAAAGATGTACATGCAAGAAGAAAAGTTATTTTAACACTCATCTAAGATACTTAATGCTTAGCAAAGATATTTTAATGTTAATGCATAAAATACTAGAACTTCAGCAAATGCTTAGGAGTCTCGAAGATGAACTAGATACCATGAGAATATTATCAGAAGGGCTATTGCAAATCATGAACAAATGAATCAGTTCTTGATTCTGATAGAATAATCAATACAATCATTAATTCCCAGAAAAAATGGTTAATTGATAGAGAAAGAATTATCATTCCTTTGTTATTTGTTGAATAGATTTTGAAATTAGGTATATGTTAAAGGCTATGTATTGTAATATTGTCAAGAGAGTTAATGCAAAGAATCATATTGGACTATTCTGGATTACATATCTATGTATAAATGCAACATGCTTTATAATTTATATCAGTTTAGAAAAAAATGTGAGCTTTGTGTGACAAGTTATTTGGATATTTGTTTAAATCTTGTATGGAATAGTTGTTTAAATAAGAAAAAAATATCGAATTTGTAAGCAAAGAAGACTATTATTTTAAATTAATATCACTGAAAATTGCATCATAACGAACTTATATTTCCTGAGTAGTTATAGAACTTACAAATTTGATAAATCAAGAAAACAATGAAAAAAACGATAATGAGGGGAAAAAAACAAAAAAATGACATAGCATAATACAAATCATAGAGTCAGAACAAAAGAAATAGTTCATTGGATTATGTTTTGTACAATGTCATAGTAACATTTACATTGGTATAAAAAATCATCTTGTTGATGTGATGAGTAGATTGGTAATCTTGTTTGCATGGGTATAATATATTGATTGATAATGTGAAATCAGATCGCAAATGTCTAGTAAAATGAAAGATCTATTAGGATGCCTGGAAATGCAACGAGCTAACATTGTGTCATTGTCAAATTGCTTAACAATGTAAAAAAAGAAACCTATCAATGTATATGTGCATCTACATTTTGATGGTCTATCATAAATGTGCCATGTAATTCAAAGTTGCTCAATATTTCAATAGCATATGTTTTGTCTTTACAGTATTGGTCATAGGAAATTTTTCATAATACATGTAATAATTTTTCCACTTCGACGCCCCTCAGAATACATTGTTTTTCAGTCTTGTTAGTTTCATGTATGATGAAATTTAGATGATGAAAATAAAGAAAGCCATAGTGCTTCTTGCAGGAAGTGCAATAAAGCATAGTTTTTTTATAGTTCTAGAAGTTGTAATTAGAGTACTACATTTTGCGTATAAATTTTTGAATGGAATCGTATATATGCTAACCACTTTCATATATCCTTGAAAATGTTGTAAAAAATAGATACATAGTAACACGAAATAAAATGTATTTCTTATTTGTTGTTCTTTATTCATGTCTATTTAAACAATATGATATATATTACTGTGCATATTTCACTTGGCGAGGAAAGCAGTTTTCTTAGATTATCATATTACTTTCCTTTGTTCAATGCACAAATGAATGCTGACTTTGAAGTATGGAAAACATTTTCTTGTTTTTTAACTATTTCTTTTATCAAGATCAGTGGAAAAACGTTTTGTTGCAAATCTCTTTGAATTGTAACACATTTTGTAACAACTTTACCATGGACTTGAACCTGTTACATATGTAACATTTGTAAAACAATACATGCAAACTATACAATATATGATGAATAATTTTTCCCCGAACATTGAGATATACATACCTACATATACATAACTTGTTTTTTTATTTCAATGAACTTCATAACAATAAAAATTTTAAACAAAAAAAAATTAGTATAGCCTAATCATGTTCTCCATTGCCGCCTTTGATTTCCAAAACATATTATGTTGTTGTTTGTGTTGCCGAAATTGCAATAGTTGTGATTGTGCCCACTGGAAAGGCATTGCCATTGCATGACAGATTTGCAATTGTCATGTTGTGATTTTGCCTACTGGAAAGGCATTGTCATTGCATGACTAATTTGCAATTGTCATGTTTGGAAAAAATTGGTACTCTACGCAAACAGGGAAAATGTTTTCTACACTACTAAAACTATTTAGACAAATACTTTTCTCACAATCACCACTATCATATTTATGCTTTGGAATAATTTTGAAAGCTTTAATAGAATCACAGGCATTTGAAATAAGTTTTGACTCATATTGTTCGATTAACGATGTTGGCATAGGCAATGTTATTGTCATTTTTGCTTTCTTATCTGGTAAGTCTGCACAAAATATTTCTTTTGACTTATGTATTTTGTCAAAAAATGTTCGATATGTGACCAAGGCAACGCCATGAAAAAGTTTCGTAGTTATATTGTTATTGATACCTTCGATCAACAATGGCATTGACTCGGTGCTCTTTTGCCTAATTGTTTCCATTAAATTGAAATATATATATATATATATATATATATATATATATATATAATATATAATAAAATATATAGAAAAAGAATGTAAAGAATAGAAAAGAAACACGTAAAAAAAAGAGGAAAAAAGGAAAATTTTGATTAGAGATAATTTATATTTTGCACAAAAGTACCTACTTATGTTTATTTCTTCGAATTATTCCATTGATTTTTTTTTTTTTTATTGCAATATATGTTTCTATAGTACTCATCATTGTTATTTCCGCATTGTTGTCCATGCCTCACAATGACGTCATACGAATTTGATAACTTTTTCTTGTTTACAGCTATTACACTCAAACCACTACCTAAAAGAACACTGTAATTGACAATAAGTAACAATTGTCTAATGAAAACAGAATAAGATAAAGAAAAATCATTAGTAACATACAAAAATGTTAGATAGATTTTAGTTTTAGCAAATATGAAAGTCTTATAGAAATTTTCAAAGTACCTTTATCCTTGTAATTGTTGTCCTGAATCCAAACCTTTAAGTGTCATGTGTTTCCTAGAAATTTTGAAAAAAAATGCTTTTAGTTATAGTACATTAAAAAATATGGCCCAAAAGAAATGGGAACACACACAACAACCAAAAACAAAAACAACGACAACAACAACAACAATTGCGATGTGTAAAGCAAATATAATTAAAGTACAATAAAGAAAACAGAAATGTGCCTCTTAGAAGAGTTATGATTGTCCTTAACTGTATTTGTTATGCTTGTATTCATTTTCATTGTTATGACAATATGAACTAGATCAAATATACAGAAATAAGAAAAATAAGAGTTTCTAATTCCATAGCATGGAAGTACTTCAAAAATAATAACTATATGATAGTAACATATTTTTTCCAAATGTTTTTTAGTATTATCGCATAATATAGTATTTAAATTTTGTACATCATTAGCAGAGGACTATACCACATATTATATAAACATTATTAGTACTTGCATATAGAAATAATAATGCATTGTTAACTTGTCACTAATGCTACACATTGTGCACTTTCATTCTAAATGATAGTCGCTCACAGTCTACAATTTTGAGAACAATATCGTACAACCCATACGAGAATTCTATTTCTTCTTAAACTAGTTTTACATGCATTTATAATGTGTATGCTAAAAATATTGCATGATGAACACCTCGTGAATGCTTCTACGGAAAACACAATGAAAATTAGTAAGTAGTATTGTGACATTAGCATATAAGTATTAAACATATGTATTAGACACTTAAGACAGTTGGAATGGTAGATAATAGAAACTTTAGTAATAATAATAATAGAAAAAAGTAATCTTGGACTTCGAATATTTAAGTTTAATGTATTTCCTTCAAAAAATTAAGAAAACAACCAACGCCATGTGTTCCTAGATGAATTTACATAGTTATTTTGTTTTTTCCCCGTTAAGAAAGCATATCATTTTAGAATAGTTTCTATAGCCCAATTGTGAAAAGTATCAATGTTTCTTCAAATTTCTTAATATTAAACATTTATCTATAAAACTAAATTATTGGTGATTTCTCTTTGCGATTAACGCAAGCATGTATTCGACAAATAAACATATGTACCTCACCTTTCACACAGTCAAAACTCCAGACAATGAAAAATAATAATAATGACAGGTTAGCATTAGTAAATTAATTTCCTGAAAATACCGTGTTCTAATTTTGTCACTACCGAATGAAGTTTCGAATATAAAAGCTCAGGGCAGTAAAAGCTCTTCACAATAAAATGTTCAACACATTCGTTGTTTTCTTGCACATAACTCATTTTTCATAATTTTTATTGTTAATAGAAAACACACGTGTATAATATAACACAGATGCATGTGTGCCACATTTCACAACAAATCTCCCACACAAACCCATAGTTAAAACCCCCCTCCTTTTAGTAGGTCGAGTTATTAATTGATAAATACGTTGGAATTAAAGGATTTTATTGCTAATATTTTAGTAACGGATCAACGTATACAATATTATTGATGATATTTTAGTTGTAAATAATGTTCATCTTCGTATTTTCGAGTACCTTTTCGTATTTCCAAATATGTTTCAAATTAGGAATATGTGTGGAAGTGTGGAATACCCTGTTAAGAGGAATAACACGTTGTAAGAGTAGTTGGAAAACCAATCATTCTTCCGCACATAACTTGTTTCCATAAACCTATTTAATTTATTCTTTTTGCATAACTATTTTCGCAGAGTAGAAGCTATCTTCATACTCAATAATGCCTTTCGATCAGTAGTATCATTGATTGATAAATACGTTGGCATTAAAGGCTCTCATTTCTAATATTTTAGTAAATCATTGACGTATATGATATTATTGGCGATATTTTAAGTGTAAATAATCTGTATCTTCGTATTTCTGAATATGTTTCAAAATAGGCATATGTGCGCAAGAAAACTGTTGTGCAGAGGAATCTTTTAATGTGCGTATCACCCCACTTAGAACAAAAGGCTTATGTTGATAATAGTTTAGTACTAAATAATGCATATTTTCTTAATAACATTGTTTATTCTTAGATTATTGATAATATTTTACTTGAAAATAATGCATACTATTGCTATTCAATTGATTATATATTTTAGTATTAAAAATGCATATTTTATGCTTATATTATTAATAATATTTTAGTTTTAAATAATGTATGTTTGTATTTCTGAATTAAAATTAGGCCTTTATGCGGAAGTTCGGAAGAAGTCCATTGAATGGAGAAAGCTTTCAATGTGTGATTTGTCGCACTTGGTTCTAAAGACTTTTATTGCTAATAATTTAGTATTAAACAATGCATATTTGTTGTTCGCAATAGCACCAAAGAAAACGTTGGAATTATATGATATTGTTGCTAATATTTTAGTGGGATTCATATTTCGTCCACATTTCTTTTGTACAAGCTATATCTGGACTTTTTTTTTCAATTACTTTCCTGCAAATAGTTCGTACTCCACACAATAAAATATCCACACAACATTCATACAATATATGTATACAATTTGGAAATTTGTATAAGTATCTATGCTCAATGACATTAAAGGTTTTCATTTCTATAATTTTAGTAAATGATATTTTTTGCAGAGGAAGCTTTCAATGTGTAGATCAGCCCACTTAGCACAAAAGACTTATATTGCTAATATTTTAGTATTAAATAACACATATTTGCTTAATAAAATTGCATATGCTTAAATTATTGATATATTTTACTTGAAAATAATGCATACTATTTTTATTCAATTGATTATAAATTTTTAGTATTAAAAAATACATACTTTATGTTTATATTTATTAATATAATAATATTTTTAGTTGTAAAAGATATATATGTTCATATTTCTGAATATGTTTCAAATTAGACATTTGTGTGGAATTTCAGAGAAAGTCCATTGTGTGTGGAGAAATATTTCAATCTGTGGTTTGTCACACTTGACACCAAAGACTTTTACTGTTACAATTTTAGTATTAAACAATACATATTTGTTGTTCACAATAGCACCAAATTAAAAGTTAGACTAATACAATATTTTGCTAATACTTTAGTGGAATCCATATCTATTCACTTTTCTTCCTTACACACTATATCTAAACATGTTTTCTCAACTGCTTTCCTGTACATAGTTCGTACTCTACACAATAAAATTTCCGCACAACAAAACATCATCATATTCGCCATTATCCTGCACACACCTCATCATTCATGAACATTTGTATGATATACGATCTAGGAATCGCAAAATTATCTTTGCACAACAAAATATTAAGTGAAGATTTGTTCAGGAAATCGACAAATATATCCCATCTTTTGCACAGTCAAAGCTGTCCACAATGAAACATAATAATAATACCATATTAACAGTATTAGTTTTATTAACTTCCCTATACGCCCATTGTTCTTCCCGCACATACCTGGTCTTCCGCAAATATTCATAGCTTTAAAATCAAATCTCTATGCAACTGCTCTCCCACACATACTACGTACTACGCACAATAAAACCTACATCGAATGAAAGATAATAATATTCTCAGTTCTCTTGCACATATCTGGTTCTTTGTAAACATTAATACGATATATGATAAATGATATGGAAATTTATAAAATTATTTTCGCAAAACAATTTTGTGTAGCTCCTCCACGCCCCCCCTGTTATGCATTTTTTCTTCGCAAAGGTTGTTCACATGCAAAACCACCTCCGCACAATTAATTTTATACTCAATAAAACAATTCAATCAGTAATTGACATTTGAAATGGTTATTAATTAAATTAATAGACTTGTCCTAACTACACACTTTCTTAATTGATCACTTAGTATGTAGGTATATATTACTACATTTCTACTTCCATACATCCACCCTTGTCACATGTTTTGCACATTGTCTGTTCGCAAAAGAAATGCTCCATAAATTTCTTTTTTCTCTTGAGAAAACTTGATGATTACGCTAAAGGTACCTAACTTTTGTTTTTTTATTCTGAAATGAGCAATGAAATTCACATTGTAAACAAGGTTTCATTGGAAATTCAATTCAATATATACAAAAAAATGGTTATCAATTCGCAATGTTATTTGACTTTGTATTATTTCAAGGCATTAAAATAGTAAACATAAAATCATGATTTTGAAAGCTTTGAAATATTAAAATTAATGTGTATTCTCAAAATTAATCCAAAATATAAATCTGTGAAGCTTTGGTTATGATTTTGAAAGCATTACAATATTAATCTTAACGTATATATTTGTTACTAGTTGAGTTAACTGACAAAACGAGAAGGTATATTCAAATTTGAAATTGCAACATGTCTAATGTCCATTCTCATTAATAGTTTAATGTTCACATTGGCTGATAATAGTCTAATGTCAATACAATTCCTGTGGATTTTCATATCTCTGCATATGGCTTTTATGCGAAAATGAGGAGTCTTAAATTATGTAAACAAAAAACATTTGAGCATAAGCACAAATGTCATTGAACACCTTTTGCAAACCGACTATGGTTTCTACACTTTGTAAAAATTGATTTCTTTTGCACAAAAATAATTTTCTAATCATCTGATTAAAGGTTGTGCTCTTTGCAAATTCGACGCCTTTTTTATAGTTATCTTTGCATAAATAGGCATATACATGGAACTTCAAATGAAGTGCACTGTTCAAAGGAAGCGTTGAGTCTTTTATCGTCAGAATCTTTGTACTCTGTATGAAAATTTGTTTGAAAAAAGCTCCACCCCTACTCCGGATAAATTTAAAAATATGATTACAGTGAACATTATTTATGTTTCATAGAAAAATGAACTATTCTCATATTTCATGTTATTAGCATATATGTATCAATAACATAATATGAATGCTTCAGGCATAAGTTTGTAACATTAAGCAAAGCAATCACAGTAACAATAATAGTATCAAGTTTCAAATTTCAATCATCATAGTTATAGTTGAAATTAATAAACAAAATACAAATGCATAGGAGATCAGATGACAAGCATTAAGAACATTGATTCTGAGCGTGAATTGATTGTATCAATAATGAAAATGCTCAATGGCTCAGTTCATTAGCTCATTCACTATGTTATTCTGGCATCTTCTCTTTAAGTACTTGCTTCTACATCCGCCAAAAGTAAATATGTGAACTGCAATATGAAAAAGAAACCAAAAAACCACATTTAGCAAGTAGACTATGTGACATTAGTAAAATTAACAAATAATGATGATTGAATACTATTTAAAAAAAAAAAAACATAAACATGAAAAGATTTAAGGACATTTACAATTTGTGAAAGCATATAGGCTAATTGTTTGAATATCAGCTGCCTCCCTAATGCATGGCGTATTGAACCAATATCTTCAACTTATAAGCCTAAATGAATTCTTTCATTGGTCCCATTGTAATCTCTAGGCTCACATGTTGATTGAATAATTTCTTTTCGATTTTCATTGCCTCCTCTTGTAACTGAGCAGTTAACAAATATTTCCTATCATTAATACTGAAAAATTCAACTACCCATTTGTCAATTTCTTCTAGATTAAAATCATTTGTAAAATCAAACTTCCTTGCCAATGATCATTTTCTCTTGTCTAGTTCAAATGCTAGTGTATCTTTTGTAATCAATTCAGAATTTCGTATAATACATGGATCGTCAAGATCTTCAACAATTTACATGATATTTAGAAATGCATCGCTTCTTCTATTCTCTATGCTCTTACATTCAAAAATAATGTTTTCTACTATATTGATTTCTTTTGGACCATCTAGCTTTGATTTGCCTCATTCGATTAGCATTTGGCATTGCTTTGTTTTTCTTGTCCAAATCAGGCAGCAATTTAATCTTTTGACCAAAAGCAAGCAAGTCATTGTTAATGAAATGCTTGTATTCTATAACATTGTTTGTGATCAAATCGACAAATGAGCTTATTTTTTGTGCTAATCGTAGCATAACAAAAACTATCTACCATACATGTTCAATGATTTCTAATCTCTAGTATATATTACTAGCTATATGAAATTTGACAGCATGAACCAGTCGCAGTGCTCAAATAGATCCATGAGATGTGCTAGTAGTGGAAATTGGGGATTGCTAAGTTCGTATTCCGATTAAAGTCATTAAAAAAGGACTCGAATTTAAAGAATTTTCCAGCATCTCTATTTTTTCTTTCAGTACTAGGCTCTCTGTGTTTCATTCCTCAATAGACACTGCAAGTCCATTCCCGATAAATTCATACAATGTCAAAACATCTATGGCTGCAATTCTAGACATGTGAAGATTTGTTTCTTCTATATCAGTAATGTTTTTACCATGCATCCTTAATTTTTCAATTTTTAATATTTTACTTTCTCTACTATATTTTGCATCTTGAAAAGAGACACTCGATCCTTGAAAATAGAAAATTCTTTGGCAAATTGCTTCGTTATTTTCTTCTTTTCATTCAAAGCACTACTAACCCAATCAGGTAGTGGATTTTTCATATCCTCGTTGATATTTTCTTGACTGATTATTATTTGCATAGGACTTTTTCATTTTCTCAATTAAGGCTTCTTGTCATCTTTGGAAACTGATATATGACTATGAATCAGTTGTGCAACTTCAATATCTTTTCATTTTCTTTCACTTCAAGATGAAGGCAAAGAAGTTTTGAATATGCAAAGAGAAGATTGATCAACTTTTATGCTTCTTTGTCTACGCCTTGTTTCACTACTAATACTTGTTTCTTCAACAATTTATCTAATAGTCATTGCTCCTTCTTCGTTATTGTTTGCAATACTGTGATTATTTTCACTTTACCTTGTAACTTTTGTTAACAAGATCTCGCATTTGATCACGTCTAGATATCTGACAACTAGACCTTTTGGATCAACTTCTTGCAAACCTTCAGCTTTTTTCTAAATTAAAACAATGCAAAGACCTTGCAAGCTCTGTAAGCTAACTTTCACTCTTCATGGTTACTTTCCCAATGACAAATGGCAACGAAATAAATTATTTCTTCTTTTTTTTGTTCAAATTTAACCTGCAAATTGTAATATTGTCTGTAGACTTTGGCAACAAAATACATGTCCATAATAATTCTTGGATGCAATAGTGCTTCACCTCGAAACCCATAAACTCGAATAACCGTATTATTTGCTCTTTATTCAAGTTCCCTTTCCCCCAGAAGATAACTTGTACTTCACCAAATATTCGATGAGGTTGTTGTCTAATTATCATGAAAATAATTTGTTTTATAAAAATATCTTGAATTAGACAAAAAAATTGAAATATTTTGTTGCTTCCACAATATGGGATAGTAGAAATGCATCGATTATTTGTCAACGTTGAAATTAGAATTATGTGGCAACTCATCTAAAGTGTAACTCGAAACAAGGGTTGTTATCAGATATGCCATCATGAAAAACCTATTGCTTCTGCAAATGTACTAACTGAAAACACAGTTCATTTGAAATAAGATCAGCTCAGTAGAATACACAAATGTTTTTATATGAGTAACAGAGAAAATAGAGAATGGAACTTGGCACAGTAGTAGTAGTTTCTAGGCCCATTAAATGCACATACAACCAAAAAAACTCCCTGAACGATTCTCTAAACAAAGTGATATCTAGAGAGGAAAGATCAAAAGGAACCTCCAAATATTGCAAAGCGAACTCTTGTAATATTTTCAAGACATTTTCCTGTGATATTAGAAAACTACTTTCATTTGATAAATCTAATTGCATTTTCAGAACCAGTAGCTTCAATATCCACCTAAATATCTCTGAACTCAAAAAAATACCAGTATCTTTGTCTGATATTTTAATTATTTATGTTTCCAAATCAAACTTATATGTGCATAAATAAATTATTTCACTGAAATCAAATACCTCTAGAACACATGTAGCATTGGTTACTCTGGTAGACCAAATCTTATCATTTTCTTCTCTTGCATAGACAAATTCACATATTGCTCATATAATAAATAAATAAATAGACAAAACCCGGTGCTAGGAGACAGTACTTGGGTAAAACATAAAATAAAACAAGATTTCATTGTTGTTCCGATGTATATAGATATATATAGATATATATATATTATGTTTCCATTTTCATACCTCATGCTTACAGTTTAGCGTGGCTTGGGCACTGATTTGAATTACCATTCTTTTTTTTAAATTACTCCTAACTATTCTTTATAACTCATCAAACAAGTTGACTGACAGTTCTCAATTTGGGTTAGGTTACCCAGAAATCTGTAGTTTTCTTTATGTATTTTTTAAAGACAAATTCAACAATTGTTATACCGAGCCTCCAGAATTCATGAACCAGTAATTTAGGAATTTCTCTGTTTTTTTGTTTTTTTCTTTTATTTTCTCAAGTAAAACCTCAGGATTGAGCAATCCTTCACAAGTTTAATCTTCCAGCAAGTTCTAGGTCATTAGCTTCCAACAGTGATTAACCCTAGATGCATTCATAGTTATCATAATGATTCCATAATCCATCATTTCCAGTGTTCTCTTAAATCAAGCACTCTTTACTTACATCAATCTTTCTAAATTATGCAACTTAACGTACAACAATCTTTTCAAATCATGCAATCTTTACTTGCAACCATATTTCTAAACCATGCAACTTAACTTACAACAATATTTTCAAATCATGCAACTATATAGTGACCAAACAACTTTGTTTTATAATAGAATTTCCATCATAATAATTATTTTCAAGAATCTTCCCTATTCTTAATAAATAACCATCATATTGCAATGGTATTGAATAAAATTATTATTTACTGCCAGCATTAACAACATAAGCACATGTCTAAAATAATCATAGTGCAATGAAAATACTTATCTGAGATATGCTCTAAGTTTGATGGTAGAAATCACTGAGGGTACCAGTCCACCCAACAACGAGTCTAGAAATAATGCCCAGACTCCCTCCCACCCCATGAGTTTCCTTACCCCAGATAGTTAATAGATTACATGCTTTCCCTCTAAACCTCGAGACTACACAGTCAAGTTCAAGGCAATATAGGAAGTTTCCTCAAATATTCCATTGGCTCAATTTCCAGCTCAAGAATTCTTTGGGTTGTGAGTACTCTCTCCTTCCTCTTCCACAGCATCCTGTGTGTTTTTTTTCCTTCCCCCTCTCCCCCCAACCCCTTTCTCTCAAGGAGCAGGAGGAATTTTTTTACTCCTTAACTGCCTAGTGGTTAGGAAATTCATTTTGGTTCCTTCCATGATTTCCAAATAGAGTCATGTATTATTAACAACATAATTAACAAAACAAATGTACTTATTATTAAGTTTTTCCCTAATTCTTATGAAAATTAATCAGTTAAAAACACCTCATGTAACTCATTGTCTTTGGGTGTTACACACACACACACAAATATATATACAAAGAGAGTTTATGGTAAGTATTAAATTTTTATGTTTCTATTCACTAATTCTAAATATAAAGTTATGAAATATTATGGTTCTATAGAGTTTATTGTAAGTATCATGTTTTTATATGTTTATTAACTATATTTAATAATTTGCACCAAAAAATATACCCTACTTTATAGTTGACTTTCCAACCACACATATTGTCTCCCCAATTCGTTGGGTGTTGGCATCACCCAGGTTAGTTAACTAATTCTTGCCTTGAAGAGGTTGAAAAATATCTAGGTTTAGATTAGCAACAAGAATCATGTTTCTTTAATACTACAACATTGTCATAATTGGAAATATTTGTCAAAGACTCGAAACTATCATTTTGTCAGTTTACGGTAGTTTCCAAATACTAACATTTGCAATCCACCATCATCTAGATCCCTTCCTTAAAAGAGAGACAAATACAACTACTGCCTTATTTTTTTTTAGTATTCTTTCATTTACAATGTACTACTCTAGTATCGATAGTACTCATCTAGATCCCTTCCTTAAAAGAGAGACAAATACAACTATTGTCTTATCTTCTCTGATGATTCATTCATTTACATTGTACTACTCTAGTATCCATAGTACATACAAGGTAACTAACCTCAGGCATATCGTTCCACATATTTTTTCCCGGACTAAAATAATGGACCACATTTTAACTTACATTTATGTTGAAATAATAATGCAGTCCTATGTAATAATAGATTTATAAATGACATAATGTTTATATTTTTAAAATTTTCAAAACTATTGAGTATGTTTGCCTACTAAACATGCACAATTTCAGTTAATTTCATTATTAGAAAATTGAATGTTATGAAAAGACAGAAATATAGTCTAATTCTTTTATTTTTTTATTTTTTTAATAGAAATTTGGTAACACAATTTTTGATGGTATGATAATTTAATTATAATTTTTAGTTATTTAAATTTCATTTTTAATGTACAAATAGATTTAACTCCAGGAAAATTGAAGCTTTTGAATGGTAAAAACTATGTAACTTAAATTTACCATTTCAATAAATTCTTACTAAAATTTACACAAAATTGACTAAAAATATATATCCAAAAATAAATAAATAAATAGAAAACATAGATATAAAAAATTACAATGAAAGAAAATGCACAAATTACAACCTCGAATATAAACTTTGAAAAACATGTTAGGTTTTAAATTTACACAGTTAATAACCATTTAAAAATTACTTAATCTTCATATAACAACAAAAAATTAAATCCAATATAATTAAGAATTTTGCTAAAATTGAAGCTAGTTTTGTTTTGGCCTTTAATTTATAAAATTAAGAAAAATGTTGTTATCCGGGAATAGTGTCCACTCGGATGCTGCTATTCCCACTAAGATGGGTGGCTATCTTAGAAACAAACAATCAAAGTCTACTGTTGTTTCCTTTTATGAAAATAGACGAGAGGAGAACCAAGAAGACCAACCTGAGTCTTGCATTTGATTTCCTCTCCTTCTTAATAGAGCTTCGCCGCTTCTTCTTTGTCTGCCCAGTTTCAAAAGATCCTGTGGAATCACAGCAACATACTACTATGCAAGAAACAAGGATCTAAATTCATAAATAATACAGGATCATATGTGTATTAACCATATACATGCATATATAAACAAGTACACAAGAATAGCTTTATTAAGATGAAAAGTAGCAAGAGGATTACAACCATGTGCTCTGACCCAGCATCATCCTCCAGCAAGGAAGCCCTTCTTCACCTCAAGCAAAGCTTAGATCACCCAACACTATGAATGTACACCAGAAAACCAACAGCAATTCTCTATAAGATACAAAATTCCAGCCTGTGGATCTTTGTGATGAGGGATCCATATATAGATGATTACAGAGAGGTGAGTCATCTTCTGGGATCTTGATTAGTGTCTTCTCTTTGATAGTTCCTACTTCCACTTGGAGAATGATGATCTCTTACTCATCTCTGGTCGAAAATGGAGAGGCAAGTGTCGGAGGGGAAGCTTCTGGAAGATTCCATAATCTTCCACCTCGCATTTTTGTCCCTGCCATTTGTCCATTCCTGACCATCACACCCTACAAAGGAGAAAATCAGTATGCATCACACCTTGTACACTAGGAAGGTGATATGCATCGCACCCTCTGCATTGAGCTTTCAGTATGGTCCTGTTTTGACCATTTATGAGCAGTTTTCAG
>APFE030781677.1:44911-61549 GCA_000404065.3 Pinus taeda
AAGCCTAGCGACCAGTGAAACTCGTTCTCGTCCATTTGGATGAGTTTGTCGCTATTCGGTTTTAACGAGTTTAACGACAAAGATAACTCAGTCTTTTTCAATTTTAGAGAGTCTGAAAGAAACGGAAAGGAGACTCCAAAGATTCTTTTTCATTGTATAGTCCCTTAAGTCTGAAAAAGAATAAAATAATACAAAAGGGATGAATTTTCGATAGCTTTAATGAGCCGAACAAGACAAGCACTCGATCTTTTTGTGTAATAATCCCTCAGGTCCAAAAAGATGAAAATCTAGAGGAGGGATAGCACTTTCGATGCCTTTAACAAGCCGGAGAGGCCAATCCCTCGGCAATCTTTTCATATTTTACGAGTCAAGTGAAAAGAGCTTAAAGAAGACTCGTTTTTGAGGAATGAGTGATGATTTCAGGTAGCAGTTGATTCCAGGTAAGATTTGGAATTTTCCAATCACGGCAGTGTCACAAGGATGGCTAGCAGAATCACTCTTCGCAATTGTTCCTTGAAGGGGTAAACAATCATATGGGGGCGAATGATCGGCTAAAAACAGAGTGGAGGTGATGGCGAGAACACGACCAAGGCTCAAAAGTTGGCGATAAGGCATTCACAATGGTTATTTACCGGTTCATTTTTTAACGAGCTTAAACGATGGGAGGAAACATTTGCTCATGACTTATGTTTATCTTTCAAGGAGCTTGAACTATGCGCTAAAACTACTCATGGAGGGTTTATTTTTTAATGAGCTTGAACTCTGTGACAACATTGCTCGCCAGTCGTATGATAAGAATGTCACATTCGAGATAATATTTTGAAGTGGCTTACATCTCTCAAACTTTTCCACGGAGCCTCTTGCATGCATGCTAGGAATGACCAACTACGCCTCTCTACTTAACTACTAATATCACCACCAAGGCAAGGTAGGAAAAATTTTCCTTTACTTTACCAGTGCCCAGGTGGCCCTTGCAATGATGAATGGTTTCGGCCACTCACCCGACCTAGGCAGTTAAAGTTAGCGGAATCATAGAGCCAACGTTAGCTGGTCGTTTCTCGGTTGCTTACAAAAGGTTTGCATGCCCACAGGTATAGCGAAAAATTCCCAGGTTACCATGAAAGTTCCATCCGCGTAGCAGACAGAAAGCTCCCTTGGCGATGTCTACCGAAATAGACAAAGGGGAGTGGCGTAGAGATACTCCATTCACATAACTTTAATAAAGGTATCTTTTTCCAGCCTGTTCCCATTTTCCTGTGAGGACGGGTTCGCAAGACTAGTCATATATCGCTTGCAGAAAGCCACTCTATACCTAAGGTTTTCCTGCCGAAAGAGACCAGGGTGCATGCCCCCTAGGTTTTAGTCACATTTTCCTGAATCACTCGCGCTCATCAAGTGGACGGACTGGAGACCGATGAGACATTTCCTGCATGAAAGGACAATTTAGGGATGACATTTGACTATTTGCAATGTGTGAACTGGGTAATGACATTTTGTCTACGAGCTTGATCATTCTGCCTTCGTATGGAAAACACATTACTCTAAAGAGTGAGGAGACGATGGCTCCCATGCAATAAATATAGTCGCATCCAAGGAGTAGATTATAATCTAAAGGTCCTTGAACTACCATAACGTTCATGTGAATAGTTTTTCTTCTCAAAGTAATGGGCACATTTGGAAGGATCCCTAAAGGTCGACTAGTTCCTTTGTCGTAGCCTGTCAGATTTCTCATTTCAGACAAAAGCGATGGCGAACCAAGCAATTTCCAAGTAGTTGAGGAAAGGATACTCACAGAAGCCCCTTCATCAATGGTGGTACCAACCATGACCATTTTGTAAGCTTGTACAACGATTCTGAATGGTACACTGGCTGGTAAACGAGGTCTGCCTAGTAGATTCCAGTCGAAGGAAACAACTAGGTTGCTTGGTGGTGGGACTGAATAGACAGCCGGATATGACTCTGATGAACTTCCTTCCTGCGATAAAGGAACAGGACGACTACCCCCAAGCTCATCAAAGTCTGTGTTGATGAAAAGAATTTGAACGGTGTCGTTCTCTTTCTCTTCAGTGACGGTATCATTCGAAGATGAACACTCTCAAGGCAAGACCGCGTCAACTGCCGTATCAACCCCTTGAATTTGGTTTGGTATGGGTTCAGAGGGTTTTTTTTCAATGATAGATGCTTTGGCCAACCACAATGACGGACCAGCCAGATTTTCAACCGGTGGAGGGCTTGGCAAGAGTTTTTTATATCCAGGAGGAAGTCGTAGCAGTGAAACCGGACGATCATCCAAAACTCTTTTAACCTCTTCAAGGAAGGGACAATGGTGGATGGTGTGGTTGCCTTCACACAACTTACAAGGAAGTTTAGGATTCCTTCTTTGTCCACATGCTTCACTTTCACTGGTTGATGGTGAGCATTCAACATGATCGCCAGAGGTTGATGCTACCGGATTGTCCAAACGAGGAGACCAGTCCCTTAAGATCTGAGGGATGCAGGGACAATCTCGGTCATAGTGGTCTCCATTGCAAATGACACAAGGAGATTTAGGTTTTGACTGTGCGGTGTGAGAATTTTCACTAGACGATACTTGGTTGCTCCCTTTCAATTTTGGTTCCTTTTTCTTCTTTTCATTTTTCTCTTTCTTCTTCTTCTTCTTCTTAGTTACTTGATTTTTAGCTTTATCGGCTTTATCAAGCGAAGAGGAAGGGGAAGAGGGAGAATCACATGAAGTAGAAGGTTGGGATGCAACTCTAGTGTCGTCTAATTGCTGATTAGACTGTTCAGGAATTACAGGATTCTGAACAACAGAGGTAGAGAAGAGCCAGACAGGCAAACCAATTGTCAATCCTGGAAGTGACAAAGTGGCCATATGGGGTGGACCAACATCTCCCCAAGAGGAGAAGGGAATAGGATTTCCTCCAAGGGGAAATCCTTGGTTGGTAGACTCCATTTTCTCAACCTGAAGATCAACGAGGGAATTTTTGACGTTATTCCGATTAAAATAAATTTGTAGACGCTTGGACACAACTTGTTTTTTCAATTTAAAAGAGTCGAGAAAAAACAAAAGATGACTCTAGTCACCTTTGATTTTTATTGAGCCCGAACTAACAAGTGCTCAGAGGACCTTTTCCTTTAAGGAGTCTGAAAAGGAGAAAAATGGACTTCTCTGGAGATCTAGGTAGAGAGGATTACCAAACCAATCACAAAACCATAGAATACTTTTTACGGTACGAAGTCAATCTTCCCAAATGTTGTGTTCGGTGGATTGCTATCGATATGGCGTCAGACGCTGCTTCCTAAAGATAAAGGATGCAGCCTATTGTGGTCTCCCAATATATACTTGACAGTACGTGTGAGCACAAGTCCGTACTAGCACTTGCCATCTCAGAGTGGAGGAATCACCCAACCAACACTGAAAGCAACAGTTACCAGGCTTTACGACGCCAGAATACATCTCTAGCCTAGACCTAATGTTGTGCGTTAAGTTTCAAGCATTGTTAGATTTATGAAATTTATTTTAAGTTGATCTTGCTTAACAATTTTCCTTTCAAGTTCACCACGTGATGTATATATAATTCCTAAAATGCAGTCTAAGATGATAAACAAACGTTTGATCTTCTTTCAGCAATGAAAATCCTAGCTACTAAAAGGAAGAAAGTCAAGAATATTTTCCTCACAGAGCACAAAGCACACGCTAAATACACAGTCCTAAATCAAGCCAATCAATCAAAATGCAAATTCACATGCATGTATTTGTTTTCAGTTCTCTTAATGTGTGAATGACGTTAAGAAAGCTACGTGCAAAACTGAATTACTTTTAAAGCGACAGTACTCAACAAAATTCTTTTTCAAAACGAAGTGAAAGCAAGAGAGACACTTTCCGATTTTGAAATGGAAATTGCTTTTCAACACTTTAAAACCACTAATTCAAATCCTATGCAATAGTAATTGTATAATCGACTATCCAAAACAATGGGATTGATTCCTAAAATTGAAAATGACAGCTACGACACTTTCAGATCTAGAGACGACAGTTCGACTATGCTACATTTTGCAAAAGAGAACTAAAAACGACGCACAATACATAAAAACATTTATAGTTCTTTGCACTAAGGAGGTGGAATAATGCAAGAGAAGGGGGTTTTCACAGAAATACACTGGCTACAGACAGCAAAACTCTTGAATAAGACTGAAAACAGTGAGAAAAATCCATAGTCGGAGGGTAAAGTTAACCCTCCCTGACCATCGCACCTGTTACACAATGAACTCAGTATGCAACGCACCTACTGCACTCGGGAAGTGCGATGCATACAGACTACCTTGAAGGTAGGGTGCGATGGTAGCAGTGCAAGACTGTGAACGGGATTTCACTCACATTTTGCAATCTAGTTCAAGTGTTTAGGCCGAATAAGTAAAGATCAGTGTATGTAAAACACAGGGGTGATCTAAGAGGTTACTAGAGCCACCACTTAGGGCAATTAGATTGCTTGTAGATCTATTGTTTAATTCATAGAAAAAACACGGAGATAGACTGAAGCAACATTGATCTACTTTGAATTTGTATAACAAATGCAATTCGAAGGCTAGCTGGCTTGACTTCAGGCTCCGTCTGTAAGTTTAAAAAAGAAACAAGGATAAATAGGCTAACAAGTAATCTAGTCGCTCCCCAGTGGAGTCACCATTTTGTTATCCAGGAATAGTGTCCACTCGGATGTTTCTATTCCCACTAAGATGGGTGGCTATCTTAGAAACAAACAATCAAAGTCTATTGTTGTTCTTTTATGGAAATAGACAAGAGGAGACCAAGAGCCAACCCTGGTCTTGCGTTGATTTCCTCCTTCTTGTTTAGAGCTTCGCGCTTTTTCTTTGTTTGCCAGCTTCAAAGAACCTGTGGAATCACAGAACATACTACTATGCAAGACATAAGGATCTATTTTCAAATAATACAGGATCAGATGTGTATAACCATATAAATGCATATATAAAACAGGTTATACAGGGAATATGGAAGGAACCAAGAATAGCTTTATTAAGATGAAAAGTAGCAAGAGGATTACAACCATGTGCTCTGACCCAGCATCATCCTCCAACTAGGAAGCCCTTCTTCACCTCAAGCAAAGCTTAGATCACCCAACACTATGAATGTACACCAGAAACCCAACAGCGCTTCTCTATAAGATACAAAATTCCAGCCTATGGATCTCTGTGATGAGGGATCCATATATAGATGATTACAGAGAGATGACTCATCTTCTAGTATCTTGATTAGTGTCTTCTCTCTGATATTTCCTGCTTCCATTTGGAGAATGATGATCTCTTACTCATCCCTGGTTGAAAATGGAGAGGCAAGTGTCAGAGGGGAAGCTTCTGGAAGATTCCATGATCTTCCACCTCGCATTTTTCCATTCCCGGCCATTGCACCCTACAAAGGGGAAAATCAGTATGCATCGCACCTTGTACACTGGGAAGGTGATATGCATCGCACCCTCTGCATTGAGCTTTCAGTATGGTCCTGTTTTGACCATTTATGAGCAATTTTCAATGGAGAACTTCTGGGAGATTATGTAATCAGTTGACCTTGTTCCTTTAGGCAGTGAAGCAACACTTTTAGGGAATTAGGAGCCCTCAGTTTATGGACATTTATGATTGGGGTTGAAGTGCGAAAAAATGTCTATAACAAATGTCTATATCACATATATTCTTTTTTTGGTTGATAAGTGGGTGAATCTTGAAAATCACGCTTACCCTATGGCTGAGAGGCCACGACTTAGGGGCATCTAAGCCATCAAAGTCACCTGGGGATTGCACCCGGCCTGAGCTGCACCAAGTGGAAACCATGTTGGATTTTTGGAATCAGCGAGACTAGAACCGGTGACCTTTGCTTACGAAGTGCCTTAACAGTGCACTCCTTCACCGACTGTTGTAAATATCTTTGATGTCTATATCACATATATTCATATTAAATTTTCTCAAACATTTATTCAATTGTATTTCCATTATTTATTATATTTTATGGTTAATAATCCAATAACCATTTAATAATTCGTTGATGAATATTTTGAACAATTGAATAGCCCTCTTTTTCCTAATGTCTTATTTTCCAAAATTACCTCTTTTTCTTCTAATTCGGGTTTCTGCATGCACTTATATAGGCTTCCATTTTGCCAAATATTCATATTATTTTACTTTAATTTAACTATATTTAAATGAGGCTACAAGTACTCATTACTATGTAACTTGTTTATTATTATGACCATATGTTGTTGTGTAGATATTTCACTAGAGGTAGCTTCCCCTGCATTATGGAAACTCTTGTCCTAATTCTGACATAATGGAAACTGTGTACAATGAAACACTGATATGTGTCATTTTCACTTTTCTACATGCCTTCATAAATAAAGACAACTACAAGAGAATAGTAACACTTTCTATCCCAACAACCCTCATTAGTTATCAACCTAATGAATTGTATTCATATTCAAAATGCTAGTAATAGAAGAAGTAATACGTACAACTTCACATGTAAAACATAATCTAAGAATTATTGAAATAACTTGTAAAAAATAAATTTTAATTATTATTCATTGCATAACACTAGATAATATTTGAAAGCGCAAAGAAAATATTGGTAAATTGTTGTTCAATTATTATTTTTTGTATAATGTTCGAGGATTCAGGTCCATACAACATCCCATTTCAAATGTTATCTCACAATTGCTTACATAATTAGCAAACATAGAAAAAACAGTAATCAGAATTCAAATAAGTTATGACCACAAACCCATGGTCCAAGAAATAGGATATGTTGCATAAAGCACTTATGAAAATGTCAATACTACAATCACAAAGGTGTCTTAATGATAGTTGTGATTGCAATCTCGTCAACTGCGATTTCCAAAAGTCATCTGCAACAGATAATGAGGAATTGCATTTAGGAATTAGAATATTCCATCATAACACACATAGTAAAATCATTTGACATCAAAAACAAATGTTCCAATGCATTAAAACACTTGCAATATGCAAAAGAAAAGTATTATATTCTTCATCTCTCAACTATCTCTTTCAATTAGGCTTCCTTCACTTTAGCATCGATGAATTATTTCATCAGAGCAACAGTAATGTCCCACTTAACACGTTCATTGAATATATCCTCCTCAATTTCTTTTGCTTCTTATTGCAATTGCAAAACTGAGGTAGAGTAGTCTTCGTTAACATAAGCAAAAGTAATTAGCCATTTGCTAATTTCCTCTACACTAAAATCAATTATATCATCGAACTATGTAGCGTGTGATTGTTTCAAATTCTCCAAATCAACCATGATCTTCCCCTTTGCAATTAATACATATTCATATGTAATAAGCGTACCATTTAAATTCTGAATAATCACTATCACCTTGAGATATGCATCTACTTTTCGAGTTTCTATTTCTCCACTCTCAAAAATAATCTCTTATGGTGTTCTAATATTCCCAGATCATGCAACCTTGATCTACCTCATCCAATCAACCTTGTTTATCTCTTTCTAGTTTAGACAGTTAATCAAGCTTCTGACCAAAAGGTAATAGCTCATTGTTCACGAATTCCCTATCTCCCTCTAGCTCACTTTTGATCAATTTGATAGAAGACCTCGTTCTCTGCTTTAAATTTTGAAGATCAAAAGAAAATTTCATTGCAATTTCAATGATTCACAATATTTTGGATATATTATTAATGATATACGATTTCACTGCACTCAGAAGATTGACAGGTTTCTCAAATCTATCACATCTGCCAGGTATTGCCAATGGAGTCTTCAGCAAAGGACCTATGCTCAGATAATTTTCCACCTCTTTTATTTTTTCCGACAACTTTTGATTTTTTGCTTGTCATTGACCAACAAAATTTGCATGCACTTCACCACCAGCTTGATGCAATTTCATCAACCTAGGCATTGCAACCAAAGATATATCAGAATTTAATTCTTTTTTATCAACAACCTTTCTATTGAAAATTTGTATTCTTTCAATATTCAATATCTTACTGCCTCTGTCATTATTTGCATCATCCACTATGACAAAACGCTCATCAAAACTAATGTCCTATTCAACAATTTCCTCTATTATTCTCTTATTTTCTTACAAATAATCAATAATATAATCAAGTATTACAACATTATCAAGTTCCATTTCCATCATTTCTTCAATACTTTCTACGTCAGGCGCACTCTTGAATCTAAATCGTTCAACAGTGTGTGCTCTTTCTAGAGTTACTCTATTAGGATTCCCTTCATCAACCTCGCCACCTGATAACCGATTGGCAACCAGTTTTTCACTTCTAGTACTTAGTTTTCCTTTTTTCCTAGTAGATGAAGTCACACCAGTACTGAATCTACAAGATTGAGATTACCCCTTAGGGTTTGCACCTCTTTTCTTAAGTATTTCTCCCATCGTGATGATCTCTTTTTCAGAAACCTGTCCAACATATACTAGAGTTTTTTTATCAACATTATGACTTTGCTCACCCTTCTCTCTACTTCTCAGAAACAAGTTCCTAAACCTCATAAACTCAAGGTGGTAAATGAAAATTCTTCCTCTATCAAAACGTTTAATAGCTTCAACTTCACTTTATTTGAAATAATCCAAATACTTTTCAAAAACAAGAGTGTGAGTTGTATTCTTCACAGTCACTTTTCCAACAGTAAATAGAAAAGAAATAAATTGTCTTTTCTTTTTCTATTTAGATATAGATAGCCGATGGCGATATTTCTGGGAAACTTTAGCAACAAATAACCTATCTAGAATAAATATTGACAAAATCAATATTCTATCTTCAAATCCATAAATTTGTATAACCATGTTGATTTCTCTTTCCTCAAATTCCGCCTTATGAAGTAAAAAAACCTCAGCCTTTATAGATATTCGAGAAGGCTCTTGTCGAGTTACCATGCTATTCACTTGTCTCACAAACACATCTTGAATTAAACAAAAATTTAAATAAGCTTCATGCTTCCACAATATAGCTTCCCAAAATTGCATTGGTTCCTCGGTAAACTTGAATATAGGATTATAGGTGTTGGAAATGTATTCACCACTGAGAGGGAGGTTGAATTGGTAGTTATTATGTTTCTTATCATTTATTACCATTTTCAATTACTACAACACAGTCATCATTAACCCATTAGTATATTAACTCATACATCAACACATGAGAACCATAAGAGATAATCAAGGAAAACATGCACAAGAGAACATAATGTTTTTCTCCTGGAAAACCCTTCATCGGAAAAAAAACCACCTTACTACTAATGCATTACTCAAATAATTATATTCATCATCAAGAAATTCAATTACATAGAGTATATAAATGGCTACTATGAGAGAGAACTATGATACTCATCTATGACTCTATAGACACCCATCTGATCAACAAGTCTTGCCCAACACCTATTGGACAAGTGAATAAATTTGTTCTCAATATTGTCTTCGCCAGAGCACCCACCCCACTCTTCTATGTGACCCTCATTTCACAATATTTCAGACTGGATTCAATCTTAATCTCTTAACTAGAAAAACACAACAACTCTAGCAATTTAAGCTCAAAATAATATAATTATCTCACTGAGAAAAAATTGCACAACTCACACAATCTTTGTGACAATACATGCAGAAAATATAGAAGACAATCTAATGAAAACATGATAAGAAAGCATGAAGGGAATTATCTATAATCCTTCCTACTCTTTTACCGTACTACTGCATAAGGACTTGGCTGAAACATAATTTCTTTTCCACCTTCTACGTGTTGGAATATAATCCTAACATCTACATTTATTTTTTAGCTTAAGTATCCTTGACTTAGCCACATGCACTAAAAATCATGTTCACACTTGGTTTTTGGTAAACTAGCTTGGTGGACCAACTTTCCCTTGTTTTTTGCCTTTAAACACTTACTAGTATGGAAATATTGATCCAACCACTTTTCTAAACCATTTAGACATTTTATTGCATGTTCACATATAACCACACCTCATCCACTTGAGTTATTTGAGGATTGGCGCCCCACATGAACATTTCCCCTTAAATCAAGGGATTTGGTCCCCCAGACCATTTTAGCATGTTTTAAAGTTTATTCCTTGGGAAATGCACCCCTCCTCATGCTTTCCTCATTACTGATAGTTGGCATAGGTTTTCTTGAGTCATTGTTGCTATTTTAGGCCTCCCTTTAGCTTTTATTAGCCTTTTCTAGTTTTTTACTAGTTTTTTCCTAGTTTTCTAGATTCGGCAATTTCTATATAACCACCTCCCTTTGGGATTAGAGGTTTGGTTGCTCATGTATTACTATTTTTCATTAATTTAATACATTTATTTTATGGAGAAAATTCTTTCTCTCCTCTCTTGAATATCAACAAATTACTTGTGTTTAATTTAACTAGAATTCTAGATCTATCGGAGTTTCTGCAGGAATTCTACATGGTATGAGAGCTAGTTCGAATCTAGTGGATTGTACACGGTTTTATTTGCAAGTATATATCATCAAGAGGTGCATCAAGAAGCAATGGATCATCTCTCTCATCCCAAAAAACTTGTTCTAAATCCTTTCAATTACTTCGAATGGAAGACAAAGATTACTCTGCTCCTCTGAAGCAAAGGGCTTTACAGGGTAACAATAAGAACGGAGACTGAACCAACTTCTGTAGTGGAGAAGATAAAGTATTTCAATTTTTTCCATCTAAATTAGATGAAGCGATTAGGCTGATATTCCTATCAATTTCCAGAGAACTCCTCTTTCTTGTCAGCGGAGCCACTACTGCCAATGCGATCTGGACCACATTGGAAGGACTATTTGGCAAGCAGGATGAAATGAGAGTGCATCAACTAGGGAATGAACTCATATCCCTCAGTCCAACTCATTTCATCAACCTGCAAGAATACTTCACCAAGTTTAAATCCATCCTCGTTGAACTTGATGCATGTGGAGTCAAGAAAGAGGAAGATCAACTCATTCTTTCGATTCTTTTGAAATTAGGCCCTGAATATTCAGTATTTGTATCATCTTTTCAAGCATCTAAATTGACTCAGGAAAAATGGAAAATGCCTCCATTGAATGACGTCATTGCAGCATTGGCTCAAGAGCAAGCTAAGTTAGTCGAAATGGGTGCCATCAAGCGTTCGAATAACCAAGCACTTGCAGCTACTAATGCTGCAAAGAGTAGTGGAAGAGACAAGCAAAAAGGGAAGGGTAAATTTAATGAATTGAAGAAGGAGAGACTCGTACAATCTTCAAAGAGCTCTTATTTGCCTAAGGGTATGAAGAAGAAGGAAAGAACACTTTGCAGCTACTATTCCAAAGGTTTTCATCCTGAAGAAAATTGCATGAGGAAAACAATCGATGAGATGGCTATGCAATTGCAGCAACACAATCTCACTGTGCCCGACAATGCAAAGAAGAAGGATGATAACAAAACAGGAGATGGGAGAGGGAGAGCAAGAGATGGTCATGCTTTAATGGCTATAATATCCACTCCAATAGCTTGGATCCTTGATTCAGGTGCATCGAACCATATGGCTGCATCAAAAGATGAATTTTCCTCCATCGAAGAAAGCACCAGATCCCCAATTTACTTAGGAGATGCCACACCTACAAAGGTGTGCAGAGAAGGAATTGTAGACCTTGAAGGGGGTTGCCTCACAAATGTGCTTCATGTTCCCTTGTTGTTCACAAATCTTCTCTTGATATATCAGATCACTCATTCTAACTCTAGAAGGAAGGTGGAGTTCACTCCAGACTCCACAGTGATTACCGACATTTCCACAGGCTAACAGGTTGCACATGGAATTGGAGATCACAGTTCTCGTTTGTATTTCTTCTCCCACTTTGTTCCTAAATATATTAGCACTATATTTTTTTCACAATCTAATGATGTCAATAGGTTATGGCATGAAATATTTTGCCATCTAAACTATAAGTACTTGCATCAACTCAACAAGGAAAACATGGTAGAAGGATTGCTCGCTATTAAATTCACAAGCGGTGTATGTCAAGGATGCATTCTTGGCAAGCATCCAGAGAAAAAGTTTGACAAAGGGAAGGAACAAAGAGCTTCTTTACCTCTTGGGCTGATTCACAGTGACATCATTGGCCCATTCCTGCAGCCTTCACGCAGTAAGGCTCGATATGTACTCAACTTCATAGATGATTTCTCTCGCTTTACTTAGGTATTTTTTTCTGAAATTAAAATCGGAAGTATTTGAATGCCTTATAGAATTTAAAGCACTTTCTGAGAATGAGTCTGGGTGTAAGATTAAGATACTCCATACTGATAATGGGGGGGAGTATGTCAACAAAGATGTGCAGCAACTTTGTATTGATGCAGATATAAAACTACAACATACAGTGCCATATACACCACAGCAGAATGGTGTCGTGGAGAGGAAAAACAGATCATTAAAAGAGATGGCCAATTGTATGTTACAGTACAAATCCTTAGCTCATAAGTTATGGGCTAAAGCTATTAATTGTGCAGCATACATTCAGAACCACATTCCTCACAAAGCACTCAAAGGCACCACTCCATTTGATTGTTGGACGGGTAAGAAACCAAAAGTGTCGCACTTTCTCATTTTTGGTTCACGAGCATGGGCTCACATTCTGACAGATAAGAGGACGGCTTTGGAGCCTCAAAGTGTTGAATGTATCTTTGTTGGATATCCTGACAGTGTCAAATGATATAGATTGTTGGACTCTCACACTAAAAAATTCCTTGTAGCTCAAAGTGTGAAGTTTGAAGAAGAATCACTGCATGATTTTTCAGCAAACCCTGCCGAGGAACCGCTTGTTTCCACTGATGAGGAGTCCAAAACTTCTTCGAGCACTTCAAAGCAGCCACCAGAGAAGCCTCTTGGGTTTGGTTCAAAGGATGAGTAGCAGTTCATGGCTGCTCCAACTCAACTACCAACTTGGGCAAAGAAAATCCTACCAGATGCGGGTGAACTAGTCGGTGATCCTGTGGATGCGAGAAGGACTAGATCACAGTTTTTTGGGGCTCCTCAAGCCCTGACGACCACTGAACCGTTGCTTCCCATACATTGCTATATGACGATTGGTTTGGATCCACAATCACACTCTAAGGCTTCTGGAAACCCACTTTGGGAGGCTACAATGGATGAAGAGTACTCTGCTCCCATGGAAAACAACACATGGGACTTGGTTCCACTTCCGAAAGGAAGAAAGCTTGTTTGATGCCGATGGATCTATCGACCAAAGGTTGCTACAGATGGTGAGATTAGCAAGTAAAAAGCTTTACTTGTTGCAAAAGGATACTCACATGTACATGGCATAGACTACACAAAGACATTTGCACCTGTTGCAAAAATGGACTCCATTCGACTAGTTTTAGCCATTGCTGCTTCTCACAGATGGGAAGTTCATCACATGGATGTGAAGAGTGAATTTCTTCATGGAGATCTCAAGAAGGAGATATATATGGAGCAACCACAATGATGCATTCAAAACTCTTCCCTCGTTTGCAGATTAAAGAAATATTTGTATGGCCTAAAACAGGCTCCTAGAGCCTGGTATGCAAAGATGGATTCTTTCCTGCTTTCCATTGGATTCATTCGATGCAAATCTGATTCAAATGTTTATTTGATGCAACATGATGATTCCATTTTACTGATAGTACTTTATGTAGATGATTTACTGATGACAGGGAACCTTACCTCAGCTATTGATTCGGCAAAATGAGCATTGCATGATTGATTTTCCATGACAGATTTGGCACTGTTGCACTACTTTATTAGCCTTGAAGTTTCTCAGTCTAGGGATCAA
The DNA here is from genome assembly GCA_000404065.3 of Pinus taeda. NCBI lineage: Eukaryota > Viridiplantae > Streptophyta > Pinopsida > Pinales > Pinaceae > Pinus > Pinus taeda. Next base: position 58,724 of record APFE030781677.1, read on the forward strand.
TATGGCACATTCTAGGTATGCATCAGATCTGCTTGTCCACTTTCAGATGATAGAATGCAAGCCAGCAACATCTCCCTTTCTTTCGAGGATCAGATTTGAGGATGTGGGTACTACACCTTTGATGGACAATACACTGTATCGATAGTTGGTTGGGAGTTTGTTATATCTTACTCACACCTGACCTGATATATCTTTTGTAGTAGGAGTTTGTTCCAAATTTATGCAGGAGCCCGATGAGCTTCACTGGAAAGCTGCAAAGGGAATCCTTAGATATGTGAAAGGTACTTCCAGTTTTGGTATCTTTTATGCTGCAGATTTCCCACTTTCATTGATTGGGTACATAGATTCTGATTGGGCTGGCGATGGTATAGACGGTAAGTCCACCTTTGGTTATGTTTTCAGCCTTGGTACAGGGCCTTTTGTTGGTCTAGCAAGAAGCAATCCACGATTTCTTTATCTATAGTTGAGGCAGAGTATAGAGGTGCAGTGAATGCAGCTACACAAGTTGTTTGGTTGCAGGGGCTTCTCTCCAAGTTTTGTATTCAGAATCCACTTCTAACTATCATATTTTGTGACAATCAGCAGTCCATTCAGATATCGATTGATCCAGTTCAGAGGTAGAGGACCAAGCACATCAAGATTCACATGCATTACATCTGCGAGCTAATCCGTGACATCAAGATTCACATGCATTACATCCACGAGCTGATCCATGACCGAGTCATATCATTGCAGTACTGCCCCACTAAGCAGCAGGTTGCAAACATCTTCACCAAGTATTTCACTGAAAAGAAATTTTCAAAGCTAAGAGTTATGCTTCAAGTGGTGGAGACAGTTGAGTAGGCCCTTCTGGCCACTTATCCCTTTTTTCCTCTTTTGGGGGGGTGGGGGTGGGTGGGGTTCCCACGAGGTTTTCTCTCTTTCTTCATTTTATGAGGATCTTTTATTTATTGTACCTGATTACCTAACATGGAATATTGGTTGGGACTCAGTTTAAATAAGTGAGTTAGGATGAAGGCGGGGCATTGGAATATAATCCTAACATCTAAATTTATTTTTTAGTCTAAGTACTCTTAACTTAGCAACATGCACTAAAAATCATTTTCACACTTGGTTTTTGGTAAACTAGCTCAGTGGACGAACTTTCCCTTGTTTGTTTCCTTTAAAGGCTTAATATTATGTAAATATTGGTCCAACCACTTTCCTAAACCATTTAGACATTTAATTGCATGTTCACACCTAACCACACCTCATCCACTTGAGTTATTTGAGGATTAGCGCCCCACATGAAGATTCCCCCTTAAATAAAGGGATTTGGTCCTCTGGACCATTTTAGCATGTTTTAAAGTTGCCTTCCTTGGGAAATGCACCCCTCCTTATGCTTTCCTTGTGGCTGATAGTTGGCACAGGTTGTCTTGAGTCATTGTTGCTATTTTAGACCTCCCTTTAGCTTTTCTTAGCCTTTTCTAGTTTTTTACTAGTTTTTTCCTAGTTTTCTAGATTCAGAAATTTCTATATAACCACCTCCCTTTGGGACTAGAGTTTTGGTTGCTCATGCATTACTATTTTTCATTAATTTAATACATCGATTTTATGGAGAAAATGATTTCTTTCTTCTCTTGAATATCAGTAAAATACTTGTGTTTAATTTACCTAGAATTCTAGATCTATCGGAGTTTCTGCAGGAATTCTACACTACCACTTTGATCTGCTAAAGATATTCTGCATAAATTTGTATGTGGTATGTGTTAGCTTCCTGCTGCAGCAAGTTATTCACATTTCATGATTGACATTTTACAGGCCAAATATGTCGTACTTTGCATGCTGCAATGCTCCATATTTGCTTAACAGTCTCCAAGCGAAGAAGGCTACTCCAAGTTCAGTCAATTGCCTTCCAAATTTTGTAAAGTTATCCCGGTATCGCCAATTTTTAGTTAAAGGGAGGTCCAAACAGCTTAATCTTGGTCTCCCTAGGTTTGAATTTCCTGTTTTAGAATATAGAGAATGTAAATCTGTCCAAACAGCTTAATCTTGGCAAATTCTTAGATAGGTAGAGAAGCAGAGGAGCCCAACAGCTTAATCTGGGCCCTTGGAAGAAATAAGGGTATTATGTAGATAGGAAAGCATCAAAAGAAAAATGAATGATGGGTTTGCAAGTCTAAGTGCACCCAAATCAAAGGAAGAAAAAATGCTAGGTAAGTAGGCTCGGTAGGTAGTTTTGAGGTTGCTGAATCCTAATTGCTGATCAGTTCGAAATTTTCATGTGTCATCTCACTCAAGACACAATCAGCAGGCAGTTCTATGCGAGAAGCTCAAAAGAGGTATAACTAACTCCCCTTCTCTACTTTCCCCAATCATTAACTAACTTCCCCAAAGGAGGTCAAGATCTGCTTGACACCTCTTAAGTTCCATCATTTCGTAACACTAGCTTGAGTAAAGATCTGCTTTACTCAAAGTTGTTCCATACTTTCTCTAAAGAATGGTTCTACCCCCTTGTAACAGCCTAAGGTCTCCTGAACTTAGCACTTTCTTACCACCTCCACATTAACCACTAACATTATTATTTAGCTCCCTATATTTTCCCATCCCCTACTAATATTATGTAAATCATCCCCTATATAAATATCCCTCCCCCTGGTTGAAAAATAACCATAAGTACCCCTGGGAATTTCTCAGTTTACCTGAAACTTAGCAAGAACCCTTACCCTTCAAACCATCTTATCAAATACAATGCAAATCCCTCTGAGGTGATCGGACCCCTTCCGAAGCCTCAAATGCCTTTCGCACCCACTTACTTCTTCCGATCGCAGCAAACCATTGTTGAAT
>APFE030781677.1:63688-113281 GCA_000404065.3 Pinus taeda
ATTATTTAGCTCCCTATATTTTCCCATCCCCCTACTAATATTATGTAAATCATCCCCTATATAAATATCCCTCCCCCTAGTTGAAAAATAACCATAAGTACTCCCCGGGAATTGCTCAGTTTACCTGAAACATGGCAAGAACCCTCAACCTTCAAGCCATCTTCTAGATACAATGGACTCCTTCCAGAGTATAAAATCCCTCTAAGGTAATCGGACTCCTTCCGAAACCTCAAATGCCCTTCACACCCACTTACTTACTTTTTCGCCCAAAACAAATCCCTTGCCAACTTCCTTAACACTCTGCAGACCCTTAAAAGCCAGATTGCATCGCAAGATCGCAGTTTCCTCTCCACGCAAGTTATGACCCATCCGTCACCACCCGACGTGATATCGCGACATCGGCAATCGGCGGTCACAAGCGCCAAATGTCCAACTCAAGCACCCTCCGTTCCCCGCCGATGCGATATCGCGATTGCATCGGAGCTAGTTCATCGCATTACCTCCAATATCAGAACCTCACCATGTCTTTGTTAGGGTCCAACCCTAACCCCCTTATCTATGTAATGGGACCATGTCATAGTTAAGAGTCAATAAAGCCCATATTAATAATTGTAAGTGGTTAATCCGCAATTAATAAAGGAACCACAGTTAGTTGCAAATGGGCCGACGGTATTAGTAATAAGCGGTATTGACCCGTGGTATTACTTGTAGGAGTCATATAAAAAGGATAGTAACTCCCTACGAGGAGCATCGTGTCTTATTTTTGTAATCGAGCTCTGCTCTATTGGAGGTTGCCCCCTCGAAGAGGCAAGTGAACATTTCTCTCTGAATAATAAAGTCATCGCTATTCTGTGTTCTGGATATCTTTTCTTCGCATATTCTGTGTTCTCGATCTCTTTTCTTCGCATATTCTGTATTTGGGTATCATTTGCAGGTTAAGAAGCATAACAAAATGATCTAGTATTACTATATGACAGCAAGTTTGAGAAATTCCTTGGAGAACTCCAAATGCATTGGTTGGGACCCTATGTGGTCAGAGAAGTCATAGATGGGGGTGTGGTCTAGCTTGCCATGTTGAATGGGGAGCCTTTCCCAGGTAGAGTAAATGGCAGTCACCTAAAGCACTACACGAGTGGGCCAGCTGCCTGACTAACCAACAACAGGACAGCCTCACCACTCCAGGCAGTTGGAAGAGAGCGCGGGACGTTAAAGAAGTATACAGGGGAGCTGTACAACAATCAGGGGGCATGCTGAATTGGTATGAGGTCCTGGTTGCACAGAAGGGGCTGTGTGGACAAGTAGAGAGGTGACCATTGCTGACACTATTCATGACAAGATGTATGATTTATGGAAAATGGGAGTGGGCAGTAAGAAATTAAGAGACAGGGTACGAGCCAGATCTGGAATGATTTGCCACAGGCTTAATGTTATGGCACCAGAAAAGGAGGGAACCAATGAATTTGAATTTCAAAATGCTTATAAATCATAGGGGGACATCCACTGAACAAGCTTCATTTCTGATAAAAGTAAGTTATTGTTCCTTCCCGTTGCTATGGAACTAGAAATTATCTATGCTCAAGGAGTATGCCCGAGGGTTGTGATATGGCCAATCGAGAATCAGGACTTTCTGAATAGTATGGTGTTGACGGCTATGGGCACTGTGCAGAATTCAGCATCGTCAGTAGGGGACGTGCCTAAAATTGTTAGACACGAAGCAGAACTAGTCCCGATGCCACTGCCTAACCCATGGGTTGGTCAGCGAACCATAAAAGATAAGGGAGAGGCTTTAAATATGGAGACAAATGGTAGAATTGTAGTTCACAACTCATCTTTGATGCACCTTGAAGATTGGGATCTCGCGGATAGCAACCATGGTCTTGCAAAATTACAACACAAGCTATAGCAAAAAGTGTGTATTGAAGATACATAATTGGAAACTAGTTGTGTTGGCATGAAGAGGTCCTGTATGCAGCACCCTAGCTCAAGCTAAAATCCTATGAGGAGGTGCTCTATGTTAACCAAGCAGAGCAGAATGAGCATCATCACTTGCATGAACTAGTGGAGGCAGTGGAGCACAAGCGAGAAGAAGATTTGCAGGAGTTAAAGGTGAAGCAGTAGAACGGAGTGTGTCACTCATAGGGACGGTGGACCGCGAAGCCTAGGCAACGTGTATCGCTGCACCGATGGGTGACTTGGGACAACTCACAATGATTGTGTTGTGGGCCTGTTGGGTAGCGAAGGCCCCACGTAACAGTTTTGGGGCTTAAAGCCTAGAAGTCTGGGAAATAATACTTTAAATATCCGAAATGTAATAGGTAGATTCAAGGGGTTTTCCGCCCAAAAATAATATAGAATAATAGGAAGTAGGTTGGTCTACCCATGGTCCATGGACCATGGGAATGTATAAATAGAGTGAGGCTCTAAGGGTAGAAGGTAGTTTTTGGCTGGAGAATAGTGTTATGGGTTTTTGAAAGTAAACGTGCTCTGGGTCTGTACATCCGAGTCATGAAGTGTTAGTAATTGGATAGAGGCTCCACAACTGTGTGCGCAAAGGCCTGATACAGTCCGTTGTTGTGTGCGCGAACCCCTGTAGCTATGTGCGCAGGGTAGAAAGTGAATTGTACTAAATCCAAAATATTAATAAAGATAAGTTGGTTCTGAAATACTGTGTAAACTATGAAACATTGTGGTTCTGGTTCATTTTTAGTTTATATATATCTGTGTCGATCTGTGTGCATTTGTTATCTCTGTTAAATAGTTTCTTAAAGACTGTAAGGAGTAGATCTGATCTATAATGAACCCCTAAATAATAACTATTAAGGAAGTGCCTTGTTCTAGATCTACGCGGAAGTGAAGTAGCACGAGGCCACAAAATGGTTCACAACCTCTCCAAACCACATCAAGACATCCCAAGGGTGCGGAAACCTAGTTCCAGCACCCTCCCCTGCTACCTTGGGTGAGACCTCAGTACATGCTCCATTGGTTATTGTCGAAAGGGCCAGTAGTTGTGGGATTTGTTTGGCTAATAACTCTTCCGAACCTGGGTCAGGGTCCAATAAGCCAATAATCCTTGTGCACAAGGAAAATTTTAAGGGTGAACATTTATCTAAAAGTTTAGAAACGTTGGCAAATCTTATTAGTCCCTAATATGAAAACTATAAAATGTTTAGGAATATTTTTGTGAAAGTATTCAACTTTATAAGGACTTTATATAGTATATATAAAATTTTAGTGATCTTTGAGGTAAAATAATTTTATGCTATAAATTTTGGGCGAATAATTTTTATAAAAAATGGAAATTAGTAAAACTTATTTTTGGAGAAAAAAATGAAATATTAGACCACTTGCAAATATTAGCCCTGAAATTTTCCATGCTTGTGCAATGTTGGCCACGATAGACCTGTGCACAAAATATTTTGCATAGTTGCTATGCCTGCATAATGGCCTCCTGCAGCTCCCCCATGAGCTTCAGTGAGAATTCTATCACGCTTAAAGTCTGGCACATATCTTCGTAATATTTCATCTGCACCCATTTTATACAAATGTCCCGCAATGACTAAAAAGTCAGGTGTGCACAATACTAATTCCTTCTTCTTCTTACCTTTATATCCTTTTGGCACCATCCTTATAGTTAAGAAGTGAATAATATCTGCAAAATGGTCATCCACTACACACAATGCAAAGAGTTGTGCATATGGAAACCCTTCCTCCAAATTATTGGGTTCTTCACCTGTTTCAATTCATGACAGATGGTTAGGTCTAACATTCAACCTATCCAGCTTCACAATGACTTCAATTTCATACTCCCGAAATAATAACAACCATCTCCAATTTCCCCCCCCCCCCCCCCCCCAAACATAAGCTTGTTGACCAGGTATTTTAAGGCAAAATTATCTATATACATCTTGAAATGCCCTCCTAACAGATAATGCTTGAATTTTTGTACCACTTAGACCATGGAAAGCCCTTCGCGCTCAGTCGTTGAATAATTTTTCTCTGCCTTGGATAACTTCCTACTTGCAAAGGCTATAGGATGGTCCATTTCTTCTTCATCAGCCTACATTAGCACTTCACCCAACAAAATGCAAGAAGCATCCACATGAACAAGAAACTCCTTTTTCCAATCGAGAAATACCAAGATTAGCACAGTTACCATCTTTTCTTTTAGCACATCTAAATTGTGTTGACATTCTTCATCCCAAGAGAATGTTGCATCCTTCTTTAGAAGTTTTTTCATGGGCGTGGTAATTTGAGCATAAGCTTTGATAAATTTTCTAGAGTATCCCATATGTCCTAACATCGCACGCAGTTTCTTGATGCTCCTAGGGTCCTCCAAGTTCACAATTAACACAATATTTCCAAGGTCTACCATCAATCCTTTCTTGCACACAACATGACCCAGCAAGATCCCAAGAGGAACACAAAATATGCATTTTTTTCAAATTCAGTGCTATCTGGTATTTACAACAAGTATCCAGCACAAGGTGTAGACTTGCTACATGGCACTTCACCAAGCTAAACATCATCCAATCATCAAAGTATACTTCCAGGAACTTATGAATGAATTCCTTAAATGCTGCTATGACTACGTGAGAAAATATTGTAGGCACGTCCTTTAATCCAAATGGAATAACAATGTACTGAAAGCAACCCCACTCCATTGCAAAGGTGGTCTTGCTTCTATCTTCTGGGGAAATCTTGATCTGATGATACCCAGAAAACCCATCAGTAAAGGAATAGGCCTCCTGCCCTCCAACATTGTCTAACACTTTGTTTGTAACTGGCATTAGAAATGGATCGTGAACACATGCATCATTAAGCTTCCACATATCTATGCAAATCCTTATTTTTCCCTTTTGCTTCTTCTCTTGGACCACCATCGAGCTCACCCAATCGGATTCTTCAATAGGTTCTATAATGCCTACTTCCAACATTTTATCCAGCTCTTGGCAAATCTTTTCCTCATACTTAGGGTTAAGGCGATAAGGTCTCTATTTGATAGGCTTCGTGTCGGGCCTCACTGTGATCTTCATAATGCCAAAACCATTGATTATGCCCTTTAAATCCAAAAACTTAGTGGGGAAGAGATCTCGGTATTCAAAAAGTAATTCAACAACTTTATCTACTATAGTGTCATCCCAATAATCTCCAATTTTCATGAACTTTGGTTCTTCTTAAGGGTAAATGTTTACTTGATTCATTTTCAAAGGTGTGAAGATGTTTGGGTTCTCTATTTGTGGGCCTTCGACTTCGTGATGACCTTCTGCCTCTAAAATATTGATATCCCTTAGGTCTTCTTCCTCCTCTTCAGCAGTCACATTATAACATTCCAATGCATGGTGCAGTTGGGTGCTCCAGTCTGGTTGGGTCCATTCCATAAGTTCCTTCAGTGTTCTAAAGATAACATCTTTAATCTCTTGGAGCACTTCATCGATGGTTGCAAATCTGTCTTCAAAGCTGAAAGTCAATAAGAAACTTTCTTTCAATATATCCCATTTCACAGTTCCATAGTGGAGCTTTGTTTGAAGATACCAGTTATGGGGATTGTATCCAAGGTATGCCAAAATATGTGTACCCATTCTGGCTATAGTTCTGTCCCCCATGATTTAGTCCATTTTGTGAGGTGATTGCACTGATCATCCTTTCCATTATACTTCTTAGTCATTTTGGTATTAGCATGCCCAAACCGTAGCTTCATCATTCTTCTGTAATCTCATCGTCCAACAAAACTATCCTTATGCGTACCACACCATTGTGTAGGTGCAGCATGCAATGCAAACTCCAATGCTTGAAAGTGGTGGTCCTCAGGGACTTTGTAGTCAAATTCATCTAAAAACATATCTACGTTAATTAAAACATCATAATAAGGTAACTTTCTTACCTCCGATGAAACACAATGCAACGATTTTATCAACATATTGCATCACAATGTAGAAACTTCATGCAAGTGATTCTTCCAATGTTCTAATTCTTCATCTGAATGAAAGGTGTAGGAACTCTCCCAATCCCATGCAATCCATCCATCTGTCATTGGATTGATCTAGTCCTAGTCTCATGTTGTTATCTTGTAGATTTGATCCAACTTGACGTCACTTTTGATGAGCCTCATCAATGAGTAATTATATGGACCTTAATACACCTCCTAGCTTATTTAAATCAACTCTTCATAATTCCTTACATATTTTGATTATATTTTTCTTAATGAGATGAGTAAAAGTGAGATAATATGCCTAGTGGACTAATGTGCATTGATTGTAGGTTTTTGAGAGAAAATCATGGCAATTTTAGCTAATTAAGGGAAGAAACTCGAATGAGACAAGGAGGAGAGATTGTAGGAGATAGATCCTCCTCATTTACTCCTCACTCATTTGAATATTCCTCCATCAAATCACACTAGCTCGTATTTTCAAGCAACCGAGCCGTGGAGATCAAAAGGCATCTGACCCAGTGACAGTTAAAGAGCCAATTCATCTTGAGTTTGGGAGCCAAGCCTCCTAGATTTAAGGAAGTCATTATAGACTTCAGTTGTATAAATAAGGAGGCCTAGAGCCTCATTAGGATTCAAATTTTTTATGTAAAAGAACTAACCAATTTTCGAGTTCAGGACTTGTGGAAGACACTGTTATGTAATTTTCTGATTTGATAACAAGAATGAGAATTTCCTTGATCCAGCACTAAATTGACTCAAAGGGCTAAAGCTCTTAGGTTAGGGCCCAACCCTAGCAGCAAAGGCTCCTCTTCTTGTATTGTATGATTATTTTGACTTCATAGATTAATGGTTGAATTGTCTTTAGCATTATTTTATTGCAAGTAGTTATGGATTTGATTAGTTTGCTTCCATTCATGCATTGCTTCAAAAGTAGGTTAGGAAGATAAAGGGATATTAAAAAGTTGTTAGTAGGTGTATTTTTCCTCACTCCTCCCTTCAGGGACCACGGTTTGAGGAAAGAACTCCTATGCAGCCCCAAAAACACAATTATGATTTCTCATGGAATTTAGGGTTTTATGTTACTTCCGCTAGCATTTTACTAGTTTTCAAAGTATAGGATTTAAGTTTCATTTATGATATATTAAACCTTGCATTAGATCTCATAAAGGTTTCACATTATTCTGCAAGTTTTCCCATGCATGAGATAGGAAACTAGATAACGAAATTATGTTTTTCCTTAGTTAATTGAAATCCTTCTTGTTCACATGGTTTATGGATATATGCCAATGATTGATGTAGTGCAACAGTTTCAGTAGTATGGAGAGATTTCATGACCAACAACCCCATCCTAACCTCATCCATCCATTATCATCACTTTTTCCACTAAATCCTTCACCAAATTCATCATTCCATAAAAATACCTCTCCAAGCTTGTTGAGCAAATCCAACCATCTCACAAACTCTATTTCAAGCTTTGAAGGTGTCCTAGCCACACCTTTGCCTCATTTCTGTCATCATTCATCTTCCCTAAGCCTTACACCACCTTCCAAATCTCTCCTCTTTCTCATGGCTATATCCTATAGGAATACATGGGATCTTGTAGGAGCATTAGGACATCCTATAGGAGGCATTAGGACATCCTATAGGTCGACTTGTAGTCACCTGTTTTGAGGCTGAATAATCGAAAAAGAACCTAGGAAGATAGGAGAGGACCCCTACTTTCCTCCTAATACATTTGACCATTCATCATCATCCCTAATCCATGTTGGGCAGTGGATCCCCCCATAGCCAATTTTGGGGCTTAAAGCCCGAGTTTTGGTCAATGTAATGTAAAGACCCTGCAAAATGCAGGCGCGGAGTGCAGGAGTCTACCCTAAAATAATGTAATGTAATATAGAATGTGTCATCCTACCCATGGTTCACAGACCATGGGATTGTATAAATAGAGCAAGGCTCTAAGTGTAAAAGGTAGTTTTTAGTCTTGAATGATATGATGGGTTTTTGAATGAGGAATTCACTCTGAGTCTGTAAGTCCAAGTCTTGGGTTGTAGAAGTAGTAAGAGGCTCTACAACTAAGTGCGCAGAGGCCTGGTAGCATCCGCAGCTATGTGCGCAGACCCCTGTAGTTGAGTACATGGGGTGGAGTGGGGATTGTATCAAAACAGAGGATTAATAAAAAATAAGCTAATTTTGAAATATTGTGCATCTACTCGCAGATATGTGTGTTTATGCTTATGTTGTATTTATGCATCTCTTTACAGTTTTATGATTGTGCGCACTTGTTGTGAATGTTGAATGGTTAATAAGAATATTGGGTACACACAATTAAGTCAAGATATATAATAAGAGCCTAGTAAGGATAAGGGATCTAGATCACACCTCTTCATGCTCTTCATAGAGCTACGTGGAAGCAATCGCACAAGTTGCAAAGGTCAGACGACTGCGCGGAGAAGTGCAAGTGTGTAGGTTGGGTTCGCGGACTTCCTAGACCTCCTCATGACATCCCTAGGGTGTGGAAACCACATTCCATCACCCTCCCATACTACCTCGGGTGAGACCTCAGCCTGCACAATGCGGGTTGTTGTCGAAAGGGACGATACTTTTGAGATTTGTTTGGCTAAATCACTTCTGAACCTAGGCCAATTGGCAGGACCGAGATCTACCTAAGGGATGTGATGTTGTGCCATGAAGGAAGAAATTGAAGAGTGGTTGGACAAGAAGCTTCATGAGTTCGTGACATAGGAAAATAGAACTCCATAGATATCCAAGAAGAGGTGGCTGGATCGCTACGTATATATGGAAATCCATGAGATCTTCTTCACGTCATTCCCTTCTGAACTGTGTGTGTGGATCGTGAGGTTAGTAGATAGTTAGGGAAGGTATAAGCTTGATCAAACGATAGCGTGGACTCCAGAATTAGGTGCAGACTAGAGGCATTAGAAGATAAGATCACACGAGCTATGGACCATTGGCTCGACCGGATAATAGGAGGGTTTATCATTAAATTTGTGATAGACATGACTGTGAGCTATAACGAAGGAAAAAGACGTCTTCTTAAGGGACCGTGGAGTAAGTACATCAAATCTTTGAATACATGGATTAAGATGTTGTTATGTGAAAAAAGGGTGATGCGAATACATTAATGTTTTGAATGACATGGAGAGAAAAGGTCTACAGAGGTAGCGAGGAATTAGGAAAGATTCCTTTAATTTCACCTTCGTGAGAGAGCGAGGAAGAGCTCGCTTGGGTCTCTCTGAGGAGTACAGTGAGTTTGATAAGGCAGTGCATTCCACAGTTACCCTCTCCACTAATGCCACCACTCGCTTCCCCTCCTTCACCTCCATCTTCGCCCACACCACCTCCACCAAACCAATAGTTCAGTATGGCGAGCATGATTAAGATACCCACATTCAGGAAATGAGGACTTGGATCAGTTCTAGTTCGTGGTAAGAGTAGTGTGGGAAGCACAAGGGGTTGCAGATGATAACATTAAGAAGGTTACTTTGGTGAGCGCGTTGCAGGATCGCATGTGGACATGGTATATCAAGCAATCGAATGATCACCCAAATGCAGGAATAACAAAGATCCAGAATGCGCTGAATAGAGAATTTAGCTGGCCAAAATCAAAAAACGCAGTCAATCATCAGATTTAAGGAGATCGCGATGCTTCCAGGCGAGACCCCATGGGATCTAGATCAGCAGCTGAAGATTATGATCGAAGAGGCTAATATGATGCTAACAGATACGCAGCACTGCACATGGTTTGTGGTGTCTTTGACACCCCACCTGAGGATAGCACTGTCGCAGTAGAAGCTTTCAAACCAGCCTGAAGCATTGGATATGGCGATGACGTTGCATGAGACCCCGATACAAGACCCAGGGTTGGGAGTTCAACAAATCCACATGCAACTACAAAATCTATGCTTGGAGATGTAGAGTTTGAAGCAAAATAGGGCACCCCGGCCAAAGGCGCGTGATGAAGTATGGTGTATAAAATGCAAAGGTTAGGGCCACGATAAGGATCATTGTCTAGTATTCAAGAACTACTTGGAAGGAAGGGGGCCAATGCCATTAAGACTAGAAGCATAGGCAGGGCTAAGTACGACACCCGAGTTATGGTGCATGATCTATGAGGCAGGAGCAAAACACACGATGGACAATTGTCATCTGTTGTAGAAGTATACACAGACTCCGCAGCAGCTATCTTGTAATTTCTATAGTTCAGTAGGCCACAAAAAGCATACTTGTCGCAGCTACGAGTTGATATGGATCGGACCCCAACATATAGAATGCAGATAGAAATGCAAGGCCTCAACCCAACCGTAGGAATGGCACATGTTGGATTTGAGGGGCAAGGTCGAGGAAGAGGAGGGAAGGGCCCAGGAAGGGGTTGCGGACAATTGATTTGTTACAATTACAGAGGACCAGGGCACTACACCCATGATTGTACCAACCCCTTGAAAGTATCTTGTTCATGTTGTGCTCAATTTGATCACACAGATGCATGAGAAAGGGGTACTCCAGCCTACTTCGACTCAAAATATCCAAATGATGAGATATGAACCACACGAAGAAGACCCAAATGTGAATATGGTGCTCAGAATTGGTGCAACCACAAGACAGGATAATGGGAACAACCCAAGGAGGATACATGGGTTCATAAGGATCCTACAAAGGAACCTAAGTTTGATTTGGAACATGCAAAGGAGACGTTTATGGAAGCTAAGAAGAGCTTTGTGAATGCCTCTACTTTAAGTAGTAAGGATCAACTAGAGCCAGGAATGGATCCTTCTATGCTTACTACCTTTTTAGAGACATACATGAAGTTGTTGTGCAATAATAGGGTAGTTAAAGGACTGCAATAGCTGATCACTCGGTGCGTAGGGTCGGGTGAACCACGCATAGTCCGAAAACTAGGAAAGCATACACTGGGCACAGGGAGGGAGATGAGGTTCATGGTGGAGATTGGTGAATACGAAATGGATCAGGTAATCTTGGACCTAGGGTCCGATGTGAATGTGTTACCAAAACAGACATGGGAATGTATGGGCAAGCCCACATTACAGTGGTCCCCTATTCAATTATGAATGGTGAACCAACAAAATATTTTGCCCATGGGGAGGTTGCAAGGGGTAACCGTTGATATTGAAGGCGAGAGCACATAGACAGACTTTGAAGTAATAGAGATTGTTTATAACAACAATCCTTATCTCATGTTGCTAGGAATAGATTGGGCCACTAATATGAATGGAGTCATCAACCTGAAGAAACAGAAGATGATATTTGAGAAAAGGTCCCTATGCATAGTAGTTCCACTAGATCCAACCAAAGGAGCGCTACACTGAACCTGTGCGTGACGATGATAGACGATGAGCTAGATTGCATTTACCAAATAATGGCACAAGACTAGGATCGAGTGAACCCGATGGAAGATGGGAGAATCTCATGGGAATGCGACAGTTCCTGTACTTTAGATTCAGATGAAGAAGTAGAATGCTAGTAGACTCGGTTGCATGAAGTGACAACGCTGAATTACAACATGATGATTAGATTATTGTGGTGCATGATGACGGAAGCAAGGGAACTGCCAACATATGATGGGGTAACAGCAGTGGATGAATTCTTAGGAAAATTTGAAAGTGTAGTACTAGAACAGTAGTGGTACGGTGCGCTGGAATGGGCATTGCATGCAACACCTGCATAGTGGAGGAGTATACATTAGAAGACCATTGGAAACTAGCACGAATGTAGAAGAAGGATGTTCTTGCGGTCTGGAAGTCCCCAGCACCGAACAAGAACGAGGTAGCCAAGAAGACGTATTTTATGCACCCACCTATGTCGATGGGTGCAGACGTGTGTTGTGCAAGCACATCCTATACTAAGGATTGACACTTGGAACCACGCAGTAGCAGGAGAAGCACCATGCACCGAAAATTTTCCACATAGAAGCATTCAAGAGGGTACACGAGATCTTGAAAAAGGTTTATCGAGTGGAACGAACTAATTGGGACCTGTGCATACCAGCGGTCCGATGGGCCTATACGGCTGTGCATAGGAACCTGAGTGTGGGAATGATTCTGAAGATGACAAGCAAAGTCAAGGCCATAGCATGGGAAAAGAATCCTCGCATAATAAATTCCATAATTGGGATAGCACACGAAGGCTAGATCGAAGAAATTATATAGCCATGCAAAGACGAACATATGCAGATTTAAGAAGCCATTCGGCGAGGGAACATTGAGCTTCACGAAATCGAAGAAGAGTGGGTACGAATGAAGCGGAAGAGCATGTTAATGGACATAGATATCAGAAAATTGGAAACTGAAATCATGGAAGGGTTATGTGTCAAACAAAGGACAGAACAACATATGAACAACCCTACCACCACTCTAGAATACTGTCGCCAAGAGTTTCTGGTTATACTACCACGGGTGCTACCGCATCTTATTAGACAAAGTAACTGGGAAGCACACCGCATAAGGGAGAATAAGAGTTGCAGACTGGCACCAGGGTGACTAGGGAAGGCCCACGGATCAGGTTGGAAGGTGACGTGAAGCCTCGTACCGGTGGTGAGACCACCTAACTATCTGTAGGAAGCACAATCTCAGCACTCCCAACAGTTGAAAGAGAGTGTGGGACTATAAACAAGTCTATACGAGAGTTGCATGGGAAGAAGTTTATGTGTAGGGTCAGTATATCACAGGGGTTGCGGTCGCACATAAGGGGCTATGTTGCTACGTGGATAGGCTAGAAGATGACCATTGATGTCACTGTTCATGAAAAGAGGTTCAATTTAAACCAGAAAGGAGTGGGCAGTGGGTAATTAAGGCAGGAATTAAGAACTAGATTTGGGAGAATCTGCTGCGAAGAAGGTCTTAATGACTCAGAAGTTGATGGATTGGTCGAATTCAAATTCAAATGATACTATTAAATCCCTTGGGTTAGCCTCGAGGCAATACTTGGTTGTTAAATATTTGAGCCAGTACAGAGCATTGAGCACCAAGCACTCTTGCCACCCTTGAGTATGCGACCAAATGGATCCAGTGTAGACAAGATGACGGCTGTGAGAACCACAGTCTGATTCGCGGAAGTTACCCCAGAGGTCCCAAAGTCACCACACACATCGCGACCACAGAAAGACAATCAGACAACGGGGCCAGTCCGGGTATCACCACAGAACCCACGGTTTAGTAAATTGTCAATGGTAGAGAAGGATAAGGCAGTCACCTTTAAAACAAAGGAAGAGGAGGAGGAAGATTTGTAAGCCCTGATCGCCCAAATTGAAGCACAGGACGATGAGGTGGAGAATGTCTCCCAAGTGCCTTCGGTGATAAAGTTACCCCCCTACATCCCCCCGTGGAAGGGGAAAGCCAAGATACCAAAGGATCTAGAGGCCACGAAGAGTGCGCTCCAGACCCCGCTCCTTCCTGATGAAATAAGGTTTGAAGGTTAGCTGTTGGGATGGGTACAGAATATGAAGTTTGAAGACTGGGACCTCGCAGATGGAAAGAAGTTCCCACAGTTGGCCACGAAGAGATTACTGAAGTAGAAATGCCTACACAGTGTAGAGAAGGATGGGCTACTCCATCTATGATGGATACCCCACTACCACTGCGCACCATCACTATTTTTTTCACATAACAACTATTGTTCCTAGTACATGATGGGTATCTCTGACTAGAAGAGCCGATTCCCATAACAGCTGATCTAATTCACCAGATTTCTCGGCTTCCCATCAAAGGAAATGACCCCGCAGCCATGGCAGGAAAGAGCAGTGACTTGGCCCTCGCAGAAGCTATGAAGGCCAAATATAAGCTGGAGAAGAGGAAGTGAGCATACGTAATTGTAATCATCAAAGACTAAGGGGTGCACCTAGCCACCCAACTATTGATTGACAAGCTAATGAGGAAGTGTCGCACAAACGAGGTGCCACCATTTGTAATTGCATTAGTAGAGCAATGCACAAAGGGGGTCTAGTTCAACTGGGCGCAGTTCCTCTGTGATGAGTTTTTGACAAATTGCAGGAAGGCCCAGGAGTAGGGTAAGACCTTCCACTATGCGTGGTTGTTCTTATCCATCTTGTTGGTTGTAGGAAAACTACCAAAGGACAACTAGTTTCCCATAGTTGAGGGTGACCTACCCAAAACCGTGAGGTACACATCACTATGGGTAACGAAAGATGCGACGAAGATTTGCAAGATAAAGGTGTTTTGGGTGTTCGTAGAGGCGAGCATATGAACATGGATCAAATTGTAGGTTGTGCTTGTCTCCTACAATCCATAACAGCTTACAGAGCATGGAAGAGTTCAAGGCAGATATGCATAACCTATATATTCGGGCGTGCAAAGATCCCGCATGAACATGGGCAAAGCTCCTGTTCATCGCAACGGATGATGCAATATTTTCAATAATGGCATCTTGACCTATGGAGTGGTGCACCCTGGACTTGGCAGAAATGAAAAAGATCGCAGCAAAGCAGCGAAAGAGGGAAACCAAGCTGTGCATCGCATAGCTAGCGGAGAGAAGGTGCCAGGAAGAAGAAGCGGCCATGTAGTAGAAGGCGGTTGAGGCAGTAGCAGTAGTGCAGATGGCAGAAACCATAACCGCGACCACCAAAGAGATAGAGGAAGGCTAGGAAATGTCCACGAAGTAGGAAATATAGGGGGAGGTAGAGACAGAGGAATGCACAGACCCGACACCAAAATCAACCCAACTCAAGAGGTCGTGCGTCCATGAGAAGCTAGCCTCACGGAAAAAGACAAAGGCCACAAAGACCTCCACCGACCCAATCCAGCTTACTGAGGGACACCTTTTTGACATTTGTGAATCAATTCGTGATGTCACTAAGGATGCTTTTCATGAACTAGTGACGGAGCAAACAACTATGTTGGGGGTGTTCAGAGCACAGTTGTAGGCATTATAGGTGCGAACCCCAAGAATGATGCCACCACATGTTGCGGCAGGTACATCTGAAGCCAAGCCGATGTTATGTGCCTACACCACGAACACTTTTGTATACCAACTAAAGGATGGGGTAACTACTGACCTTCATGCCAGGGAGGGCTACGCCCTCCAGGACTTGAGCGAGCAAAAGTTAAATTTGGAACAACTTAGCCTGTAGCTTGAAACCTGGTCAGACACACCCAACGATTGGAACAGGCCATGGAGGAGGCCTTTGGTAGCATACTGGAGTTGGCTGTGACGGCGAGACTCACAGCAACAGAAAAGATTCACCAGCTAGCAGTTGGAGTTCGCAAGACCCAGGAAGAGGCCACGAAGGTTTAGTTGGAGCTGAACTTGCAGATCATTGAGCTACGGCTAAAGGCGTAACCCTCTACACCCTTGAAAGTCAGAGAGCAGTGCCACCACACCATTCAATCGGGGTTGGAAGCGATATAGAACATTGTACAGGACTGCACGGGATTGTTGGATCAGTCCCTCTTCACACTCACCTCACTGTAGGAAGATCCAACCATACAGCATCTGGAGATAGAAGTAAGGCAATTACAGCAGGCATATGACAGTATCAGGGGAGCAACACAGACGATTGCTCTTACTTAGCGACTTGCCAAGATGAAGGAGGCCCAGGCCCTAAAGGAATAGGTGGATGCCACGCACCAAAAAGAAGTAGTGCTTAAAGCACGAATCTAGCCTTGGCTCAAGGAAGCATTCACGGTCATCGCCATGATAGAGGAAAAGCTGGTACAGATGTAGAGTACACATACACTAAGGCAAGAAGATGCCCCTGACAACAATGCATCAGAGGTTCGTGCATAAATAATACAACGAATGGCAGAAGAGTGTGTTGCAAACATAAGAAAAATGCAAAGGTTGCTAGATGGACTCTGCGTGAAGATCACTGCATCAGCTGAGTGACTCGGGATGAGTCACGATGATTGTGTTGGGCGCCTGTTGGGTGGCGATCCCCCCAGAGCCAGTTTTGGGGCTTAAAGCTTGAGTTTTGTTCAATGTAATGTAAAGACCCCGCAAAATGTGGGTGCGGAGCATGAGAGTCTAGGGTTTTCTGCCCTAAAATAATGTCATTTAATATAGAATGTGTCAGCCTACCCATGGTTGGCGAACCATGACATTGTATAAATAGAGTGAGGCTCTAAGTGTAAAAGGCAGTTTTTAGTCTTGAATGATATGATGGGTTTTTGAATGAGGAATTCACTCTGAGTATGTAAGTCCGAGTCTTGGGTCGTAGAAGTAGTAAGAGGCTCTGCAGATGAGTGTACAAAGGCCTGGTAGCATCCGCAGCTGTGTGCATAGACCCCTGCAGCTGAGTTCTCAAGGAGTGGGGATTATATCGGAACGGAGGATTAATAAAAGATAAGTTGATTCTGAAATATTGTGCATCTGCTCGCAGATTTGTGTTTATGTTTATATTGTATTTATGCATCTCTTTACAGTTTTATGATTGTGTGCACTTGTTGTGAATGTCGAATGGTTAATAAGAATATTGGGTACACACAATTAAGTCAAGATCTATAATAAGAGCTTAGTAAGGATAAGGGATCTAGATCGCAGCTCTTTGCGCTCTTCACAGAGCTGTGTGGAAGCAATCACACAAATTGTGAAGGTCAGACAGCTGCGCGGAGCAACACAAGCACATAGGTTGGGTTCGCGAACTTCCTAGACCTCATCACGACATCCCTAGGGTGCAGAAACCAGGTTCCAACACCCTCCCATATTACCTCGAGTGAGACCTTAGACCACGCACTGTGGGCTGTTGCCAAAAGGGCCGGTATTTTCAGGATTTGTTTGGCTAAATGACTTCTGAACCTGGATCAGGCCCCAATAAGCCAAAAATCCACCTGCCACATCACCAACAGAAGTTAGCATTCACATTTTCACACAAAAAAGACAAAAAGGAAAAAAAGAGTTATTTTGTTCATTTACATGAATAGCAATAGCATGTTTGGATGTTTCAAATTGCATGCCTAGGATAGTAGGATTTCACATATGTTAATTGAGAATTGTTTTGAAGCAAATCCTCTTAGCATTTTATTAGATGAATAGTGTGTTTAAGAATTTGATTTCAGCCTTTTCCTTACTACAGTAGACAAGATTCCCTTTAGTGCAAATTTACCTTTTTCTCATTGGTAATCAAGCTTCTTCTGAATCAATAGAAGGTTGGTTTGAGAAACCATAGTGCTCTATCACCAGCTTAGCAGTGACAAAGAGCGGACCCATTGCATCTACTTGTGTATACAACACTGTCACCTCCAAGTTTGTATGAACCTCGGGGTTAGTTTGATAAAGTAAAGTTGATAGCCCCAGGAATTGTAGAATTCTTGCTGCAATACTAGTGCTCATCACTTTTTGGTGGCGTTGCCAAGGAGGTGTCTTAGTAAGATTTGATTTCTTATTTATTTTTTCCATTTCTTATTCTTGACATTCTTCTTTAGATTCATTTTTTCAAAAGTAATTGTAAGTTAGTTTTCTTTCTCTTACATTCTGCAAGTGAGATTTCATTCAACAGTTAGTTTCCATTCAATTTTTTATTTCAATTCTACAATTATTCTCAAAGCTTGAAAACACAAAACAAAATAAAAACACTTCTTTCATGCCTCATAGGAATAGAGATAACTTAGGAAAATTTCTACCGAATACCCCTACCACTTAAAACAGCCAACCTTCCCTCTTCATCGGTAGCTATGAATTGGAGGACCCCTTAGGTGAACAACCAGAGATATTTGAAGAGCCTACAGGGGGAGAAGAAGAAGTAAAACCCATTCCAACTGACCTAATGGTTGAAAATAGAAATGACAGAGTAGATAGAGAAAGAATTGAAGGTGCCTTTCCCATCAGAGAAACTAATGGAGATACCAAGATGAAAAACATAAGCCCCTCTGCTCTTCCTCATTTCCATGGCCCGACCTCAGAATATCCAGAGACTTTCTTGTTTGATTTTGTTTTCATATGTAGAACTTATGATTACACCACTAATGAGGAGAAGTTGAAACTATTTCCATCCACTCTCAAGGATGCAGCTCTTCGTTGGTTCATGGGTTTACCTGGGGATGACATCACAACCTAGGCTCAAATGCAAAAAGCATTAAACAACACGTTTTGGGACTACTACAGGTCCAAAGACACTAAAGAAGAAATTTTTATGATGACCTTAGGGCATGATGAATCCCTAGAAGATTATGAAAAAGGATTCCAACTTAGCTACAAAAGGGCCAAGTGCACACTTGATCTTGAGTCACTAAAGCTATTCCTACTCAGAGGGGTAAGGGAAGATCTTCTAGATACCCTAAACCTACTAGGAGGAAGGGACATCTACCAGCTACCCTATGAATATATAAAAACTGTCTTTAGGAACCATTTTAGGGTAGCTAGGAAAAATGTAGGGGTAGTCGGCCAATGGCCAACCCATCGTCTTCCAATACATCCATCAAAGGTGAAATTGGAAATATGCTGGAAGATTTCAAGAGGGAAATGTTGCAAACCCTTGCCCTACATATGGACACTATGCACATCAAGAGAAAGTAGGAGGAAGTAGAGAGAGCCTTAGCCATTTTCTACCCTAGATGCACAAGGAGTCACCCTAGGAATGAATGTCCATTGAATCTGATTGAAATCTGCTCAGTCTGTGAAGAAAACCACTCCACAAACAAGTCCCCTTCTGTACCTAGACTAAAATATATGTACCATGGAACTAAAAGGGTGACTGAACAACTCTGCTACGTAAATCAAAGGAGACCTCATGGGCCTCGGCCATGGGCCTCGGCCATACCAGCAAGGCATGCAAGGGTCATCCCATGCATATGACAACCTTAACCAGAACACATCCATTCCCTCTTGGGGGCCCCCCTGCTCATCCCTCTTGGTCTACACCTCCTCCTTGGTCTTTTTCCCCTCAGTACCATTCCCAATCGACTAGTCAGTCATTTCATCCATATGTTCTACCATAGCCTCAGTGTAATGCACCACCCCAGGGGTGGAGGCCCCCATACAAAAATGTTCTAGATTTATTTCCTTCATCTCCTACTCAACCACATATTTCACACCTTTCTCCACCTAAAAAACCTCAAATTCCTACCCAGCCAAATCTGAACTCGAACAACAGATAGGGACAACAAGTGTACAGTGGAGAGACATCCTACCCTGCTTATGTTGTGGAGATTTAGGAAATCAACTTGAGATCTGGGAGAGTACTCCCAGACAACCAACCTCCACCTCCACCTAGGGAGAGTGAGGAGGAAAGAGAGGAAAGCATGCCTAGATTAAATCCACCAACCTTTCCTAAAAGATTAACTCATCTAGTCTAGCCTACCCTAGAAGAGTATGAAATTTTGGGTGAATTAAAAAATCTATGTGTCAAAATTCCACTTCTCCAATCCATTAAGGATGTACATATTTACAACAAGAGTATTAAAGAGAAGTGTTTCAAACATCCAGGGAGGCGAAAAAGAGACACCCCTACCATTAATGTCATTGGACAACTATCTGACTTAATGATGGGGCAGGTAATTTGTCCTAAGTATTTGGACCTTGGAAGCCCTGTAGTAGATGTGCACATCAAGCACCATTGTCCCACACACTTTGATCGATCTTGGGGCTGCCATTAATGTAATGACTAAGGACACCATGCTCAAGCTCAATTTGCACGGTTCATTAAGAAAGAGCACAATAGTCTTGCAACTTGTAGGCCATTACACACTAACCCCTGAGAGGATTGTTGAGGATGTGATGGTCTCCATTGACTCTTGGGAGTACCCTGTAGACTTCCTAGTTCTCCAGACTAAGGCTAAGCTTACTGGTTATCCTCTTATCCTTGGAAGGCCTTGTTTAGCGACTCCCATCACCTTTCCCTTAAAGGAAGTAGTAAAGAAAACCAAAAGAAACCATAAAATTGATCTATGCTTAGCTAATTTAAACCCTACCTGTGTCAAAACCATAGAATTCAGCCCTGAAAGAACTTTGAAAATCAACCCCTCTCTCTCTGTACACCAAGAAGAAAATTTGTGCAACATGCTAAGGGAACATTTGGATGCCTTTGTTTGGAGTTACAAGGAAATGAAGGTAGAGCACCCCTCGGTGTGTACTCACCACATTTATATCAAAGAAGGTTGCAAAATAGTCTGACAATCCCAAAGGAGAATGAATCCAGCTCTCAAGGATATAATCAAAGAAGAACTGCAAAAGTTGTTGGATACAAGATTCATCTACCCTATCTCGAACAATGAGTGGGTTTCCCCTTTGGTGATGGCTCCAAAGAAAAATGGGAAGTGGAGGATTTGTGTCGATTATAAAGAGTTCAATAAATCAGAAAAGGAGGACCATTTCCCTATACCTTTCATTGACAAAGTGCTAGATGGCCTGGTAGGGAAAAATATTTTTTCTTTCCTAGATGGGTTCAGTGAGTAAAATCAAATCCATATCAACCTAAAATACCAAGATAAAACCACCTTCACCTGTCCTTGGGGTACTTTCACTTATAGGGTCCTTCCTTTTGCCCTATGCAATGCTCCTGCCACTTTCCAGAGAGTAGTCTTGAGTATCATTGCCAACCTAGTCAATGATGTAGTAGAAATTTATATTGATGATTCTAAACTCTATGGGTGTGATTTCTAGAAGGCTCTGTCCAACTTGGGTAAGGTGTTGAAGAAATGCATTAAAATGAACATGTCCCTTAGCCCCGAAAAATGTGAGTTCTTGATGACTCCAGGGACTATTCTAGGTCATTCAATATCCTATAAAGGACTGTAGGTGGACCCAAATAAGATAGCCATCATCCAAAGGGTCCCACCTCCACAAAAACATAGGGATGTCAGATTTTTTCTAGGTTTAGTTGGATACTATCGGAGATTTATCAAATAAATTAGCAAGTTATCTTCTCCTTTATTTGGGTTATTAGCCAAAGACTCTAAATTTTTATGGTCAAAAAGCTAACAAGAGGCCCTAGATACCCTGAAGTACAAGTTGACCATTGCACCTATTCTTCAAGGCCCGAATTGGACCCTTCGTTTCCATATACATGTTGATGCCTCTCATAAAGCCATATGAGCATCTCTAGGCCAAATAGATGACAAGCTAACTTATGCCATTTACCTCATCAGGAAGAATCTATCAAAGGCTGAACTGAACTACAGAGTGACTGAAAAGGAGCTCATATCTGTTGTGCATTCATTAAAAAAATTTACGCATTACATTATAGGTTACCAAACATTTGTACATACTGACCATGTTGCACTTAAATACTTGATGAATAAACTTGATGTGAAGGCTTAGATTATTATATGGTTACTTTTATTACAATAGTTTGATCTAACTATTGTTGATAAGCCTGGAAAGGAGAATGTTGTTGCACATTTTTATCCAGATTAAATTTTCCTATAGGGGAGGAAGGAATGGTTGTGATTAGTTACCGAATGAGTGCTTATTTTCCATTTCAGTTCTCTCTCCATGGTTTGCTAACATGGCAAATGACTTGGTGTCTGCATAGTTTCCACCAAACTTGTCCTCTAAAGAGAAAAGCAAGATTGTGAGGAAGAGCACCCCATTCACTTGGATTGGGGGCAACCTCTTCAAACTAGGCCTAGTTCAAATTCTAATAAGATATATGAGGGAGGAGGAAGTCTTTGACATCCTTCTGACTTGTCATGATGGGACTTGTGGAGGTCACTTTGTAGCTAAGAGGACAACATTCAAGGTGTTACAAGCTGTTTATTACTGGTCCACTCTTCACCAGGACATGAGGAGGTATACTAGTCAGTGTGATCGGTGCCAAAGGATGTGAAAACCTACTCCAAGGGATGAAATGCCTCTACAACCTAAAGTGACTTTTGAGCCATTTGATAAGTGGGGCATGGATTTCATTAGACTCATTAACCCTCAATCCAGAAAAAATAAGTACGTCATTATGTGCACTAACTATTTAACCAAGTGGGTTGAAACCAAGGCAATCAAGGCAGCAACAGAGGAGAAAGTGGCTGAGTTCTTAAGGGAAAATGTAATTTATAAGTTTGGGTACCCTAGAGAACTGGTCACTGATCAAGGCAGCCATTTTATATCTCACATGATTGAAAATTTGTTAAGCCAACACAAGAACAAGCATAGAACATCCACTCCTTACCACCCACGAGCTAATGGGCAAGTGAAGGTTACCAATAGAGCATTGGAGGGCATTCTGACCAAAGTGATTAGTAGCAGTAGAAAGGACTAAGTAGATAGATTAGTTGAAGCTAGTTGGGCCTACAACACCACCTGGAAGACCACCACTGAATTCACTCCTTATGAGCTGGTCTATGGGAAGAAGGCCCCGTTGTCCATTGAATTTGAGTACAACACCTTAAGAATGGCAACACAACTAGATCTAGATCTCACCAGGGCACAACAAGAGAGATTACTCCAACTGAATGGGTTAGATGAGTTTAGAATGTAGGCTCTCCTGCACAAAGAGGTGACTCAAGTTCAAAGGAAGATCTGGCATGACGAGAACATAAAGGACAAACAATTTCAAGAATGTGATTGGTGTTTGTTGTATGATTCAAGATACAAGGATTTTAAAGGCAAGTTAAGGACTAGATGGTTAGGATCTTATGTCATAGAGAAATTTCATGATAATGGTTCAGTGAAAATAAGAACCATTGATGCAGAGGCTATTCCGTTACTTGTCAATGGGTACAGATTGAACGTCTACGAGAAGCCTTTCTCAATGAAAGAATTCATTAATGGCATCAGCAAGACAGTGATGGTAGTGGATCAAGTCTCAGCTCCTACCCCATCAAGTCACTAAGAAAAAAGAAAAAATAGAGAAAAAAAAAGAGACTCAGGTGAAAACCTCCATGAGGCACCTAAGTTCCACTGCTGTGTTGAAATCCTCTTGAGGTGGCCCAATGGTGTCAAAACAAAAAAAAGGTGATAAAAAGATCTTTGGTGAAAACCTCTTTTGAGGCACCTAGGGATATAATCTAGGATGAAAACCTCTTGGAGGCAGGCTAGTTGTTTTCAAAAAAAAAAAAGATAAAAAAGAGAGTAAAGAAAACTTTGAAATGTTGTTTGTAGGTTAGCAGGAGGAGGATTAGAGTAATAAAAGAGAATCAAAAGGACCTGTATAGTTATTGTCATTCCTCCATTCCATATCCTTCATCATTCCATCATCCCCTCCATTTATGGACTTATCTAGCTTAGTTTGCAAGGGTTTTGTGTTTTCTACAGGATTCCCTGTAAACCTACAGGATTCCCTGAAAACCTACAGGAATTACAGTGGCTTGGGAATCCTAAGGAAAGTGATCCTAAAGCAAGGGGATGACCTTCTTATGTCAAAAAATATAAATGTTTACTTCACCACCTCATCACCATGCCTCTCTCCACCATTATTACCCCTGCATTCATCCAATAAAGTTAGTTTCAAAAACAAATAAAAAAATAAGAGTACAGTTTTCAGAAAAATAAATAAATAAAAGAGGATAAGAATAGAGAATAAGGGGACAACATCTGAAGGCTATACCTCTCATCTACCTATCCCTAGACCCATTCTCTACCCATGAAAACCATCCTCATGCTCCAGAAGTGAAGGAATGAATAACAATTTGGGGGAGAGGCAACTACAGGACATCCTGTAACAGCCTATCCCACAAAACAAAAAATCACAGGTTGTAGTCATCTTCAACATGGAGAACCAAATGTTAAAGAAGCTCCCCCAGAGCTTAGTAGAAGCAACAGGATCATCAACATCACCATCTAGTACCTGCACATCAAAGGAGGAAAAAAAAAAAAGAGAGAAAAACACATGCAACAAATACATAGCAAGGACATCACTCTCCAACAAGCAGAATCAAGGCATATTATCATAGGTATGTTATCTCACTTCAACTCTCTCATTAGCATAATATGATAAAAAATGTAGATTTGTGAAAGAGTTGGTTTTATAAGAAAAAGGTGGCCAGTTAACTTGGCCACCTTCAACCAGTCAACGAAGAGAATACGTTTAGTTCACTATAGACATGGTAGTAGTCAAATCATGAGAAAGAAGAGATGAGGTTGAAATTGGTTAACCTATGGATGACCGAAGTGTGAGATGATTACGAGGTAAGGAGAATGATGAAGTGGTAGTGGGACCAATGGTCCAAATATGGTTACTCGTACTTCGGTTTCCAGCACACCATCCCACTTAAATCACCAATATGAGGAAATAAAACATTGATTCCCATGCATAGGAGGCATTTGCAATCTTGAGGCAACATTGAAGCAAGCTTGCTCTCGGCCCCTGAAGTAGTCTATAAGAAATACAATGAGCAATTTTTTTTCACTACAGAAGCACCTATAAGATCCTACAAGAAAACCTATAGGATCCTACAAGAGATCCTATAGGATATAGAACAACCATCTACAGGATTGGCAGTGAGCATTTTAGAAGGGAAAAACCAAAGGTTGGCTTCATCAGGCAGTGACAAGGAGATAGGAGCTATACCTTCCCACATTTTCCAAGTTAAAAAGATATATAAAATCCTTCTATTTTGTTAAAGATATTATAGTCTAGGGGAAATGTACACATAATTGTCATTTAAAATCTCTCACCCATTAGAATTTGGAATTAGACCCCTACAAGCTTCTACAACCATCAGAGAAAAATTACATGAGGATTTAACACGAGGGAACCCACCAACACAATGAGAGTTTATTAGCACCCCACTGTAGTAGAGATCTTCACAAGGCACAATTGGATGGGTTTATTTGAAAAAATGAGGGGATACGATGATAAGGTAGCTAGAGACTTTGTTCTCTCACTCATACTACTTACTAGAACCCATTCCATTGCTATGGTGAAAGGCCTCTTTGTAGAACTCACCCCTAAAGTCATAAGCAGAATCACTGCAGTTCCTTTAAGGTTACCTTGGAGAAAGGAAGATAAGGGTAACAACCAAATTTCAAAGAAGAAATTATTTTTGGAAGGAGAGGAGGTAATGGAGGACAAAAATGGGGTTTAAAGAGAAAGCCTACCATATCCTTGGAATGAATTAGCTACCACCTCATTAAGTATATATCATCTGAGGGTAGGTACAATGTGGTATATGGATACCATTTCATGCTTCTCCAAGAGCTAAGGTTTGGAGCAGACACACCTCCTCAAAACATTCTAAGCATACCCTACTTTCTTCTTCAATCATTGATAGATATGAGCATTAAGCTTAAGGAAGGAAAAAATTAACAACTAGCCCATCATGGGTTAATTAAAGTTATCCTAGAATATTTCCTCCAAAACCTAAGATTCCCTATTACATGGACAACTTTTAGAGACATGCAAATAGAGGGAGACATAAAATCCCTTGAATATGACAAAATCCCCACTGCTAGTGAAAGGGATGAAGAAGAAACCGAGAGGGATGAAGAGGTAACAGAGGAGAAAGAAGAAGAAGGAAAGGAGAAGGAAAGTGATGAAGAGATAGAAGAAGATGCTAAAGAAGAAATTGATGAACAAAGTGAGGAACTAGAGGGAGAAGAAGAAGAGAAATACAAGGATGATAAGTAAAATGGAAAAGAGGAAAGAAAAGACAAGGAATAACATAAGTCTACAATTCAAGGTAAAGAAGGGGAGGACTCACTGAGGGTATCTCCAGAACCCACTGAGAAAGAGGCAAAAACTGCCCTCACTACCCTTAGTACCCCTGTCAAGCAAAAAGGGAAGAGATAGAGACAAACCCCATTGTACTTTAGGATAAAAAAAAGTATAAGGATCAGACAAGGAAAACCTCAAACACCCATAAAAGTTTCTATTTTGATTGAGGACCCACCAAAATAGCAAGAAATGATAGCTTCTCTTGTGAAAAATCAAGGAGAAGGATCATCAGGACAAGCCTCTCCCAAATCTCCTATCACTTATGTTAGGAGGTCTATCACCAGATCTGCCTCATCCAAAGGAAAAGGTCTCCTACAGGAGACACAAAAGACCTACATGAAGTTGAGGCCATCCTAAAGGAAACTTTGCTAAACCTATATGAAACTCAGAAAATGGACAAAGAAGGAGGATCCATAACTATGGGAACCTATCCTCAACCCAACTTTGACTCTTATTATAGGTTCATTGAAGGGGGTAGGGTCATTCCACAGAAATTTTCCATCCCCTAATTCTTTGAGCTTGAGAAAGAAAGGGCAAGAACACATAGGTGGATGTAAATCTCCAAATCTAAAGGAGTGGAGGATATAGGCCACATGGAGGAGAAAGTAAAAGAAATGGGTAGAGAACTAAGTAGCCTAAGGGATAGAAAGGCAATGATGAAAGCTCAATTGGAAGAAAAGAATGCATGGTGAAGGGGAAAGTTACAAGATAGAAAGTCAATTGGCCTCCATGGCCAGTCTATCCTTAGAGGCAATCTAGTGTAGGATGCCAACAAAGTCCTATGCATTGTATCTAGTGGCTACAGTTCTAAATCAAGACTTTATCATAGAGAGGCACTATGCCTTTCCAAGACTACAAACAATTCATTGATATATATGATCAAAGCACCTTGGAGGATAGAGCTAAAATGTGTGAGATTTACCTACATAACTTGGCCTTGATAGATTTGAATGTGTGGGACCCTAATTCAAAACTATGGGACTTGCAATTGATAGCTTTGGCATTGGATGAATCATGAGGAGGTAAGAGTTGTAGAGATCAAGAAATTAATGGAAAGAGAAGAAACATTACCCCTCATGATAAGAGCTAAGGAATCAAATCTAATGGTTGTCATCAGCACCCACAACCTAATTGCAAATGACCCTAAACTTGCACCTAGGTAACTTGCTGCCCAATAACAAGAAATCACACACTTTGAGGACATGTTTAGGTTGTTATGGGATGATAGCATGCAAGCTTGCCAAAGGAGATGGAATAATTTTCCCTACAGCTTCAAAATCAGAGAATACCATTCTCCTCAGAGAATGAGAGAGGCACTAAACAAAACACCCATGTACAAGCAAGCTCTCCAAAGACTCAAAGTCAATTGGATTGGCTTGAGACTGAATCCACCATTGCTCTTAGGAATGTTGAAAGGAAGGAAATAAGAGGAATAAAGATAGCAGTGGGAGGAGATAGAGAGGAAGGCATGATTCTATGCACAAGAAGAGGAAACTACAACAGAAGCATGGGATGTCAGGGAGGCTACTAGAGCAATGAAAGACATGGATATAGATCGAGTTGCTTAGAGGATGAGTAACACTTTCAGTAGGGGGTGATAATGAGCCTCGTCATTGGGTAACTATATGGACCTTAATACATCTCCTAACTTATTTAAATCAACTCTTCTCATAATTAATTACATATTTTGCTTATATTTTGCTTAATGAGATGAGTAAAAGTGAGATATTATGCCAAGTGGACTAGCATGCATTGATTGCAAGTTTTTGAGAGAAAATCATGGCAATTTTAGCTAATTAAAAGTAGAAACTTGAATGAGACAAGGAAGAGAGATTGTAGGAGGTATATCCTCCTCATTTACTCCTCACTCATTCGAATATTCCTCCATCAAAACACACTAGCTCGAAGTTGCAAGTAGTTGAGCCATGAAGATCAAAAGGAAGCCAAGCCATTGATAGTTAAAGAGCCAGTTCCTCTTGAGTTTGGAAGTTGAGCCTCCCTAGATTTAACGAAGTCATTGGAGACTTCAGTTGTCTAAATAAGGAGGCCTAGAGCCTCATTAGGATTCAAATTTTTCATGTAAAATCACTAAGCAATTTTTGAATTCAAGACTTGTGGAAGACATTGTTATGTAATTTTCTGATTTGATAATGAGAATGAGCATTTCCTTGATCCAGCACTGAGTTGAATCAGAGGGCTGAAGCTTTTGGGTTAGGGCCCAACCATAGCAAAAAAGGCTCCTCTTCTTATATTTGTATGTTTAGTTGACTTCATAGATTAATGATTGAATTGTCTTTAGCATTATTTCATTACAAGTAGTTGTGGATTTAATTAGTTTGCTTCCATTTGTGCATTGATTCAAAAGTAGATTAGAAATATAAAGGGATATCAAAAATATGTTAGTAAAGGATTTGGCCTCACTCCTCCCTTAAGGGACCATGGTTTGAGGAAAGAACTCCTATGCAGCCACAAAAAGACAGAATTCTGATTTCTCATGGAATTTAGGCTTTTTTGTTACTTAGGTTAGCATTTTACTAGTTTTCAAGAATAGAATTTAAGTGTCATTTCTGGTATCTTCAGCCTTTCATTAGATATCATAAAGGTTTCACATTATTCTGCAAGTTTTCCCATGCATGAGATAGGCATCTAGATAATGAAATTATGTTTTCCTTAGTTAATTGAAATCCTTCTTGTTTACATGGTTTATGGATAAATGTCAATGATTGATGCAGTGCAAGAGTTTCAGCAGTGTGGAGAGATTTCATGACCAACAACCCCATCCTAACCTCATCCATCCATGATCATCACCTTTTCCGCTAAATCCTTCACCAAATTCATCATTCCATTAGAGTACTTCTCCAAGATTGTTGAGAAAATCCAACAATCTCACAAACTCTGTTTTGAGCTTTGAAGGAATCCTAGCCACTCCTTTGCCTCATTTCTCTCACCATTCAACTTCCCTAAGCCTTACACCACTTTTTAAATCCATCCTCTTGCTCACGATTGTATCCTGTAGGAGCATTAGGATATCCTGTAGGAGGTATTAGGACATCTTGTAGGTCAACCTATCATGGCCTATTCTGAGGCCGAATTGCAGAAAAAGCACCTAGGAAGATTGGAGAAGACCCCTACTTGCCTCCCAATCCATCTTACCATTTAGCATCATCCCTAATCCACCTTCCACATCACGAAGAGAAGTTGCATTCACATTTTCACGCAAAAAAGACAAAAAAGAAAAAAAGAGTTATGTTCTTCATTTACATGCACAACAGTAGAATGTTTGGATGTTTCAAATTGCATGCCTAGGATAGTAAGATTGCACATATGCTAATTTAGAATTCTTTTGAAGCAAAGCCTCTTAGCAGTTAGTTAGATTAATAGTGTGTTTAAGCATTTGATTTTAGTTTTTTCCTTACTACAATAGACAAGTTTCCCTTTAATGCAAATTTCCCTTTTTCTCATTGGTAATCAAGCTTCTTCTGAATCAATAGAAGGTTGGTTTGAGAAACCATAATGGTCTATCACCATCTTAGTAGTGACAAAGAGTAGACACACAACATCTACTTGTGCATACAACACTGTCACCTCCAAGTTTGTACAAACCCTGGGTTGATAAAGTAAAGTTGGTAGCCCCATGGGTTGCAACATTCTTGCTACAATACTGGTGCTCATCAACTTTCTTCATAGTCGCAAACTGGTTCAGTATAGCGTGCTCCTCTGTAGGATCTAGCGGCACTATAACCCGAAGTGATTTTCTTTGAATGTGTGGGACCCTAATTCAAAACTATGGGACTTGCAATTGATAGCTTTGGCATTGGATGAATCATGAGGAGGTAAGAGTTGTAGAGATCAAGAAATTAATGGAAAGAGAAGAAACATTACCCCTCATGATAAGAGCTAAGGAATCAAATCTAATGGTTGTCATCAGCACCCACAACCTAATTGCAAATGACCCTAAACTTGCACCTAGGTAACTTGCTGCCCAATAACAAGAAATCACACACTTTGAGGACATGTTTAGGTTGTTATGGGATGATAGCATGCAAGCTTGCCAAAGGAGATGGAATAATTTTCCCTACAGCTTCAAAATCAGAGAATACCATTCTCCTCAGAGAATGAGAGAGGCACTAAACAAAACACCCATGTACAAGCAAGCTCTCCAAAGACTCAAAGTCAATTGGATTGGCTTGAGACTGAATCCACCATTGCTCTTAGGAATGTTGAAAGGAAGGAAATAAGAGGAATAAAGATAGCAGTGGGAGGAGATAGAGAGGAAGGCATGATTCTATGCACAAGAAGAGGAAACTACAACAGAAGCATGGGATGTCAGGGAGGCTACTAGAGCAATGAAAGACATGGATATAGATCGAGTTGCTTAGAGGATGAGCAACACTTTCAGTAGGGGGTGATAATGAGCCTCGTCATTGGGTAACTATATGGACCTTAATACATCTCCTAACTTATTTAAATCAACTCTTGTCATAATTAATTACATATTTTGCTTATATTTTGCTTAATGAGATGAGTAAAAGTGAGATATTATGCCAAGTGGACTAGCATGCATTGATTGCAAGTTTTTGAGAGAAAATCATGGCAATTTTAGCTAATTAAAAGTAGAAACTTGAATGAGACAAGGAAGAGAGATTGT
Source organism: Pinus taeda (assembly GCA_000404065.3). NCBI lineage: Eukaryota > Viridiplantae > Streptophyta > Pinopsida > Pinales > Pinaceae > Pinus > Pinus taeda. The sequence continues at coordinate 93,839 of APFE030781677.1, forward strand.
AGGAGGTATATCCTCCTCATTTACTCCTCACTCATTCGAATATTCCTCCATCAAAACACACTAGCTTGAAGTTGCAAGTAGTTGAGCCATGAAGATCAAAAGGAAGCCGAGCCATTGATAGTTAAAGAGCCAGTTCCTCTTGAGTTTGGAAGTTGAGCCTCCCTAGATTTAACGAAGTCATTGGAGACTTCAGTTGTATAAATAAGGAGGCCTATAGCCTCATTAGGATTCAAATTTTTCATGTAAAATCACTAAGCAATTTTTGAATTCAAGACTTGTTGAAGACATTGTTATGTAATTTTCTGATTTGATAATGAGAATGAGCATTTCCTTGATCCAGCACTGAGTTGAATCAGAGGGCTGAAGCTTTTGGGTTAGGGCCCAACCATAGCAAGAAAGGCTCCTCTTCTTATATTTGTATGCTTAGTTGACTTCATAGATTAATGGTTTAATTGTCTTTAGCATTATTTCATTACGAGTAGTTGTGGATTTAGTTAGTTTGCTTCCATTTGTGCATTGATTCAAAAGTAGATTAGAAATATAAAGGGATATCAAAAAGATGTTAGTAAAGGATTTGGCCTCACTCATCCCTTAAGGGACCATGGTTTGAGGAAAGAACTCCTATGCAGCCACAAAAAGACAGAATTCTGATTTCTCATGGAATTTAGGGTTTTTTGTTACTTAGGTTAGCATTTTACTAGTTTTCAAGAATAGAATTTAAGTGTCATTTCTGGTATCTTCAGCCTTTCATTAGATATCATAAAGGTTTCACATTATTCTGCAAGTTTTCCCATGCATGAGATAGGCATCTAGATAATGAAATTATGTTTTTCCTTAGTTAATTGAAATCATTCTTGTTTACATGGTTTATGGATAAATGTCAATGATTGATGCAGTGCAAGAGTTTCAGCAGTATGGAGAGATTTCATGACCAACAACCCCATCCTAACCTCATCCATCCATGATCATCACCTTTTCCGCTAAATCCTTCACCAAATTCATCATTCCATTAGAGTACTTCTCCAAGCTTGTTGAGAAAATCCAACAATCTCACAAACTCTGTTTTGAGCTTTGAAGGAATCCTAGCCACTCCTTTGCCTCATTTCTCTCACCATTCACCTTCCCTAAGCCTTACACCACTTTCTAAATCCATCCTCTTGCTCACGATTGTATCCTGTAGGAGCATTAGGATATCCTGTAGGAGGTATTAGGACATCTTGTAGGTCAACCTATCATGGCCTGTTTTGAGGCCGAATTGCAGAAAAAGCACCTAAGAAGATTGGAGAAGACCCCTACTTGCCTCCCAATCCATCTTACCATTTAGCATCATCCCTAATCCACCTTCCACATCATGAAGAGAAGTTGCATTCACATTTTCACGCAAAAAAGGCAAAAAGGAAAAAAAGAGTTATGTTCTTCATTTACATGCACAACGGTAGAATGTTTGGATGTTTCAAATTGCATGCCTAGGATAGTAAGATTGCACATATGCTAATTTATAATTCTTTTGAAGCAAAGCCTCTTAGCAGTTAGTTAGATTAATAGTGTGTTTAAGCATTTGATTTTAGTTTTTTCCTTACTACAATAGACAAGATTCCCTTTAATGCAAATTTCCCTTTTTCTCATTGGTAATCAAGCTTCTTCTGAATCAATAGAAGGTTGGTTTGAGAAACCATAATGCTCTATCACCATCTTAGTAGTGACAAAGAGTAGACACACTGCATCTACTTGTGCATACAACACTGTCACCTCCAAGTTTGTACAAACCCTGGGTTGATAAAGTAAAGTTGGTAGCCCCATGGGTTGCAACATTCTTGCTACAATACTGGTGCTCATCAACTTTCTTCATAGTCGCAAACTGGTTCAGTATAGCATGCTCCTCTGTAGGATCTAGCGGCACTATAACCCGAAGTGATTTTCTTTAAAACGACACTTTCCTTTTCTTCAAATTAATGACCCCATTCATATCAATAACCCAATCGATTTCGAGGAGCATGGGGTAAGGATTACAGTCATCGACAATTTCTATAACTTCAAAGTCTGCTACTGTACTCGCACATTCAATATCAAATGTTACTCCATATAACCATCCCATGGGGATTATTTTTTCTTGATTCACCATCCCAAGATGAAATGGAGACCACTGTAGCACAGGTATCCCCATCCTTTCCCATGTCTATTTTGGTAAAGCATTCGCATTGGACCCCATATCTAAGATGACTTGGCCCATTTCATAATCACATATCTGCATTGTTAGCCACAACTCTCACATTATTTGTGCCTTATTATTACCAAACTTTCTGACTGTGTAGTGTTTATCAGTGGCCTTTTATTTATTGCTGCATTTATTTATTAATTCATACAATCCTTCCATAGCCTTGCTATCTTGTAGTAGCTTCATGCAGGTCTCCAAAAATGTAGTGACTACTTAAGGATCAACCTCTGTTGGTGCACTGATGATCCAAACTTAAACAGGAATGCAACAAATTACAAAGATAACCATAAACACAGATATGCAATGGAAATAATACTTCATTTCATTAATGTGAAATACTGAAATATGCTTACAAACAGTGATGGAAATAAACCAGCTTGGGTGATGGTAGCTTATCTCTGAGAAGAGATGTGGTGGCTACATGCCTCTGAACTGTGTTACAATGAAGCTCGAAGGCCTATTTATTGTTGAGAAACAATGTAAAACCCTTAACATTCCAAAACCTAACCCTAGAAGATGAAACGCCAAATTGTGGGCCCTGTTTGGGTAAATTGGTACATCAACTTCCCGAGGTCGTAACTTTGGCATATGATCTCTGTTTGACACGTACAATAGCTCGTTAGAAAGATCTATCCAAGAACTACTAGTTTGGAAAGGGAAATATCAATCCATGAACCCATGTTTCCCCTAGATTTCCCAGAAAAGATCGTTTAGGGCCTCAAAACGGCTCTAGAAGTTCAGGACCCGAAAAACTGCTAAAAATAGTAAGTTGTGCTATAATTAAGGAAAATGAAAATGTTGAGAGAAACAATGGTGGGGGTCTAGGTGGACTTTGCAAGTGGCCACCAAGATCCACTTGGATCGTTCCTCCCCCCTTAGGAAGCAATGGTCCCCATTGCGTTGAGTTCCTCCATGAGATGAGAAAAATTTTGCTGAACTTGGTCCCTGGTGAGCCACGTGCCCTGGTGAAGGAGTTGGCCTACTTTGAAAACTTGATACAGTAGGATATTCTATTGGTGAGTTTTCTTGATCTGTGTGTCCATGATTTGATCAGTTTCAGCTTGTTCCATGCAATTTGGATTTAATTATGTGGGTGTGAGTTGTTTTGCAATGTCGGATGTATCTAGCAATGGTGGAAAGTATGGCCGAAGGTGGTCCACATTGAACACTGGGTGTAGGCCAAGGAATGGGGGAATGCTGAGCTCAAATACATTGTCTCCCATAGCCTTAGTAATGGAGTAAGGACCATATCAAAGTGGTCTCAGTTTCTGATAGGCTCCAGTAAGGTGTTCCTTTTGCAAATGCAACCAGACTTTGTCGCCCACCTAAAACTTGTGTGGCACCCGATGTTGATCATGTCACTGCTTGTACTTGGCATTTGATTTCTCTCTAATGTCATGGACCTGCTAGTGAATATGTTGGATGTGCTCAATGAAGCTAGTTGCCTTGTTTGTTTCGGACTGGACATGAGCCAAATCTATGTGAGTAGCTGCAAGTGGCATAGCCACATCAATTGGGCATAGTGGCTGGAATCCCAAGCCTGCCTGAAAAGGGTTGTGGCCAATCGAGCTGTGAAGAGCTCGGTTGTGGTTGTGCTAAACATAGGGGAGGATCTCGTCTGATGTGTGTGGATGCTTTGAGTTGTACATGCGCAGAATGTGCACAAATCATCCTATTGACAACCTATGTCTGGCCATCAGTTTGAGGATGGAAGACTATGGACTTAGTGAGTTTGGTGTCTAGCATTGACTAGAGACTGGACCAAAACGTACTGAGGAATTGACTATCTCGATCTAAGAAGATAGACTGTGGGATCCCAAAGTGCACCCACACTCGTTCAAAGAAGAGTTTCGCATTGGATTTTGCTGTGATATTCTTCTTGTAGGCCACCATAACGGCCATCTTCGAGAACCTGTCAAAAACCACAAAAACACAGTCATTTCCATGCTTAGTGGAAGGAAGGATTGACATGTAATCCATGGATATGGATTCCCAAGGTCGACTAGGGGTAGGTGGTGGGGCATAGAGGCCTTGCTTCTTGATGGTCGGTTTGGCAATGGCACAGGCAGTACATGATCTGATGTACTTCCCAACATCCTATCAAAGATTCAGCCAATAGAAATACTTTTGCAATACTGCCACAGTTTTCTCGACCCCAAAATGCCCAGCAACCCGACTATAGTGTGCTTCCGAAATCATCTTGGCACGCTCGCTTGAAGGAACACAAAGGTGACCCAGGTGGCATAATAGGGCACCTTGGAGGTGAAAATCTAGAGCATGCCGACCCTCCAAGAGTGTCTGGTATTTGTGGCCAAATTCTGGGTTGCTTTTGTAAAGAAGTGGCCAATCATAAGTCTCGTGCCCACAAGGGTTGAGCAAGATGGTTAACGCCATGATCGGTGGTCGACTGAGGCAATCTGGAACATTATTGGTGCTTCCCTTCTTATACTTGATATTCAAATGGAACTGTTGTAGGTATGTTGACCACTTCTAATGGCGATCATTCTGCAATTTCCCTTGGGTCTGTATGAACTGCAAGGGTTGGTGGTCTGTGTGGATGACCATTTCCTTCCCCAAAATGTAATGATTCCATTGTCGACAGGCCTGCACAATGGAATACATCTCTTTATCATAAGTGGGATACTTCCGAATAGTGTCTGAAAGTGTTTCACTGTGATATGCCACTGGATGCCCGTGTTGAGTAAGGACTGCCCCAATGGCATAGTCAGAGGCATCTGTATCAACCTCAAATGGTTGTTGTAAATCTGGTAATGCGAGCACTGGTGCCATGCAGAGGTGATCTTTCAACTCTATGAATGCCTTCTGTTGAGATTCAGACAAAAATATTTTTTCTTTCGTTCCTCCCTTGGTGACTTGACTCAAGGGCTAAGTGATATGAGAAAACCCCAACACGAACCTGTGGTAGAAGTTGGCAAGACCTAGAAAGCTCTGGAGCTCTGTCAGAGTGGTTGGAGATGGCCAATCTTGAATGACATGGATCTTGGTTGGATCCACATGCACCCCCTATTCATCAATAATGTATCCTAGATACTGAACCTAGGTCATGCCAAAAGTGCATTTCTCCAAATTGGCACATAGCTTGTGTTGCCTTAGTGTTTGGAGAACTTATCGGATGTGGTGGAGGTGCTCTTCCCAACACTAGCTGAAGATCAGAATGTCATCCAAGTATACCAGTACAAATGAGTTGGTGAATGGCCGCAAGATGTCATCCATTAGCCTCATGAAGGTTGCAGGAGCATTCGTCAATCCGAAAGGCATAACCAACCATTCGAAAAGGCCCTCCTTGGCTTTCAAGGTAGTCTTCCACACATCAAAGGTTTCGATTGGTACCTGGTGATATCCTGACTGCAGATCAATCTTGCTGAAATATTTCACCCCCTTTAGTTGGTCTAGGAGGTCATTAATCCGCGGGATCGGGTACCTATTATGGACACTGATCTTGTTCAGCGCCCGATAGTCAATGCAGAGTCTCCAAGTCCCATCCTTCTTCTGTACCAACACGATTGTGCTCCCACAAGGCGGTGAACTCAGATGGATGTGACCTTTTTGCAGTAGCTCCTGAATCTGCCTCTTGATTTCATCGTTCTCCAGAACAGAGTGCTGATAAATTGGTCCATTGGGTAGTGGCACACCTGGGGTCAGATCGATGGAGTGCTTGACCTGACAGTGCAGAGGAACCCCTACGGGGGAGGTGAAGATGTCCTCGTACTCCTCCACGACCTTATCCATCTGTAGTTGTCGTGCAGAGGGGCCCTATCTAGAGGCCTTGGCCATCTTCTTCTTCTTTCATTGAGGGCGTATCATTAGGAAAACAAATTTCCCGGTTTTGGAAATTAGCTTACCGCATTGTTTTGCAGTAACCAAAGAGATGGCAGTAGGTGGTGCTACCACTGGTATCCTGTACAACTTATTTCCCAATGTAATAATAACAACACGGGGCCTTGATTCATACGTAGCATGTCGCTTCCACAGGTATGGTTGTCCTAATAATACATCACAAACTTCAAGGGGAGCAATGTCACACAATGCCTCATCTGTGAAGGGCTTGATGTTGTATGGAAGGAAATACTGCTAGCTCACATGAAGATCCTATCCTTGGTGAAGCCACCCGATGGTGTATGGTTGTGGATGTGTTGTGGTCGGTAAGCCCAACCGCTTCACGACCTCTGCCGAAATGAGGTTCTTTTGGTTCCTGCTATTGAAAATGAACTATAGCGGGGAGCCCTTTACCCACATCTAGGAGTGGAAGAGATGCTCCTCCTCCTCTGGATCTTCGGGTTCATTTTTCTGGATCTTGGTGGTAGCAACAGTGGCATTGGGATCCGCATCAATGATTTGCTTCCCTTTGTCATTCCCCTTGTCGGGTTCTAAATCAAACTCAGAACATGCATCTAATTTTGAAACCTTTAGCTCAGCCACTAGTGATTGCTTGGCCCGACACTCACTTGTGTTGTGAGTAGAGCTCTTATGGAACTCACACCATTTTCCTGTGTCCTTTTTCGGCTTCACGACGTTGTTCTTTGCATGTAGTTTTGGCGGGTTTTCTTGGGCTACCCTGCCTTGGCTTTGTCCTTTGTTCTATGGTTTAGGGTCACCTTTCCCTTGCTTTGGATTCACAGATCCAAAGTCTCGCTTCTTTTGTTTAAACTTCTGCTCGACCTTGACGGCATATCGGTATGCTCTGCCGAGCGAGGAGATGTTCAGGAATTCTATTTCATCCTGGATGTATTTGTGCAAACAACCACAGTATTTGAGTATCAAATGCTACTCCGTATCCTTGATACCCAACTTTGTGCGAAGGGTATGGAAAAGATTGGTGAACTCTAGCACGTCTTGGTCCCTTCCCTGCCGCAATGTGGTCCACTTTATGTATTCATCCTCATAGCTTCCGACAGGGTAGTACTCCTCCTTAATGGCATCCCGGAATGAATTCCAGGTGGGTGCGGTTGAAAATAGTGAGCCGGTACTTTCATCCTTCTGCTCGCAGTAGGTTTCCCACCAGTCCTTGATGTGGGGGGCTGCTTTGAGAAGAGCGAAAACAATCTTTTCCTGAATCAAAAATTCATGAACAAAAAAATAACCCTCTAGCCGATTTAACCATTTATCTACGGCATCTACATCTATCTGACCCTCGAATATGGGGATTTCAAAATTAACTTGTACCTTAAAGGGTGTGGCGTTTCCAGAGTAGCTGCTAGAAGTCGATGCATCGCTTCTGGGTAGCTGGTGAAGGATCTGGGCAAAGCTATCCATCATCACGTTCTGTTGTCACTCAAGGGCTTCGTGGAGCAAGATCTTGATAGGATCTCTTGCCCCCTTGTCTTTCTTCTCATCCGCCATGGGAGGCCATTAGGATTTGCGAGGCTAGCCTTGCAAAGGTTCGACCAGTTCAAGCCCTAACTCCTTATATCCCAACCTCATTGGGGACATGAAAAGAAAAACAAAGAAAAAAAATAGACCGCTCTGATACCACTGATCTATACTTAATCAAGAATGCAACAAATTACAAAGATAACCATAAACACAGATATGCAGCGGAAATAATACTTCATTTCGTTAATGTAAAATACTGAAATATGCTTACAAACAATAATGGAAATAAACCAGCTTGGGCGATGGTAGCTTATCTCTAAGAACAGATGTGGTGGTTACATGCCTCTGAACTGTGTTACAATGCGCCTCAAAGGCCTATTTATTGTTGAGAAATAATGGAAAACCCTTAACATTCCAAAACCTAACCCTAGAAGATGAAATGCCAAACTGTGGGCCCCGTTTGGGTAAATTGGTACATCAACTTCCCGGGGTCGTAACTTTGGCAGACGATCTCTGTTTGATGCATACAATAGCTCGTTAGAAAGATATATCCAAGCACTACCACTTTGGGAAGGGAAAAATCATTCCATGGACCCATGTTGCCCCCATATTTCCCAAGAAATGTCGTTTAGGGCCTCAAAAAAATTTCGGAAGTTTAGGACCCGGAAAACTACTAAAAATAGTAAGTTGTGCTACAATTAAGGAAACTAAAAATGTTGAGAGAAATAATGGTGGGGGTCTAGGTGGACTTGGCAGGTAGCCACCAAGATCCACCTAGATCAGCTGATTTCTTGCATCTTGTCCTGGCTTCCTGAGGTGGAGGCCTCAGTGAAGCTCTTCTTGTCTTCCATAAATGTTTCCTTAGCATGATTCAGATCAAAGTTGGATTCTTTCTCTGAAGCTTTGTGGACCCATTCATCTTCTTCAAGATGTTTACCTTTATCAGCACCAGTCATCATTCCACTCCTTAGCACAATATTAATGCTTTGATCTTCCTCGTGGGGCTCAACCCTCATCATTTGTAAATTTTGCATAGGCTGTTGAGGCTGTGTTTTATTCTATTGAATCTTAGCTATTAACACCAAGAATTCTTCTATGTTATGGTCGAAAATTCTGCAATATTGAAATTATGGGTGTGTAGGATTCTAGAAATCTCACACAAAGTGCTCCAGTTGTCTGCAATTGTAGCAGATAATCTGACTGCAACCTCTACTAGGTCTTCCTCCTTGGCCTCATCCTCATCCCTGAATACCTCTGCATGCTCCTCTGGTGCCTTGATCTAGAGGCCGAGTCTCTTCTTGCATATGGTAATTAGGGTTTCTTTCCATCAACAACTCAAATCTTCGATAGTGGTGCTCATCGTGGCCCACAGATTTGTAGAAATTACATAACAAATGTTGAGGTGTTTGAACAAACTTCTAAAGCAAGTGGAAATTATCTGTCACATGTTTCTTAGTAACTTGACTAATGGCACACCATAGCACGCCCCCCATTCTCAGCGCTGTTGGGGCTTTTGGATTTAGGGAAATTCCACACCCCCTGTAATATAATTCATGAACATGGGACAATGATCCTTATCATCTAGGTGGCCCTTGCACTTCAAACACCAAACTTCTGCATGCATGGCAGGTTTCATCCCCTTGTCTTTCTTCAAACTCTATAATTCTAGGTGTAGGCTTGCTAATTGTGAGTGGATCTACTTCACCCCTAGGTTCGTGCCCTGAATAGGTGATGCGTTTAGCCTCATCGCGATCTCCAAGGCTTATTCATGTGTATCTATATTCTATTGTGATAGAGCAATTGTTAAATGGGGCAAAAACGACGCTATAAACCAATCACGATGCTAGCTATCTGAGATCTGCATGTTAGATTATCTGATCTAGAACTTAGACCTCTGATAAAAGTCCTAAGGTGTCTCTTCAACCTTCATCATTATGTATTTAAATTCAATCATTGATTGTGAGTCAGATTTGGGTTTACTAAAATCTTTGTTCAAAGTCATCTTAGTTTTTGCTAGCGATGCATGAGGATTGTTAGTACAATACTTAATGTACTAAGTTAGTGCGTGATTTGACAAGACAGTAACCAGCTGAGATTTTTTATATTATCATTGGTGATTTTTTGCAGTTTCCATACAGTGTTCACAACAAATTAGAACTTCTCTAGATCTTCACTTCTTATGCCCTTGAAGATCGACACCTTCATTGCGTTCGTCATGTTGAATGGTGGCAGTGGAGGTGGAGGTGTGGGTGAAGGTGTATGTGGTGGAGGTGGAGGTGGAGGTAGAGTGGATGGATGATTTGTCCTAGGGATACCCTGAGTTATTAGCTAAACAACACTTCTCAGTGTAGTCTGCACTGCCCCTTCGTCATCACTTGAGGGAGGTCCAACCAATGGGCTATGCTTTGCTCCTGATCCTATGCGATTTCTAAATAATCTTCCACTTCGCGTAGCTCTGAACATCAAGGTAATGGAATTACCTATTTTTCACATAATAGAATTTTAATCCAAGTATTCAATGATCTTAAATACTTACCTCATGGTTCTTTGAAGAATCTTCACTCTGCTTCGCTATAGCTGACTGTGGTATCAACTGCAAATTTTGTAACAAATACTCCCAGAATTCGATTGAGCCAATGATTAACAACCTGCATGATCTTGTTTTTAGAGGCTTCTAGTCATTGTACTAATTCTAGAGTCTGCACTTTGGGACAATTGAGCTTCCACCTTCCTTTATTGTCTCTCAATTTAGCTAACCACTCGTACAGTTCAATTGGTAAGGTGTAGAAGAAGATTCTGTGTATCTCTGTATACAGATATCTATTCAAGAAATCTTCCTTTGATAGGCACAGATTCCTATTTTCTTGTGTCACGAACTCGTGAATCTTCCAATCCAACCACTTTTCAATTTCTTTCTTGGTCGAGTTCCAACGGTGCGACATCACACATCTCTTTTAAGCAGATATCGGTCCTAGCAACAAAACCATTTGTTGGCTTACGAAGTCCTGACATAGGTTCAAAGTTATCTCTACCAACCAAAAAAACCCTACACTACTGACCCTTTCAGAAACAACCCGCGTAGCTCAGACTATAGTATCACCCAAAGCAGTATGGGGGGATGCAAGAACCACGTTTTGGCATCCAGAGACTACTATGATGTCTTCCAATGCCTTGGATCTACCTTCACACAGATCAATAAAATTTTAGGGCACATCACTACAACTCAATTAAAGCAACCTTCAAGTCTTCGTGAAGGTCCACGATTAGACTTGGAAGACCCCTAACAGTCAAGTTACCTACTTACGCGTATCAAAAAGTAACCCTGGATTGGAGTTCATGTAGATCTACTTTGTTCATCATAAAACATAATGGAAATGATCTGAAACTTCACGAAATTAGCTAAGCATTCATTTCATACATTATTAAGACAAAATCAATAAATTCACATAGAATTTAATCACTATTTCATAAAACATGTCATTCATTGGCAGCATATAACATAAACAGATACAAATAGAAATACTTAGTAATTCTTTGGAAAACTATCTTTATTTATCTTTAATTCACTAATTACATACTCAAACTACCCTCTACATGTAGTTGCATGGGTCCATGCACTCAGCTACAGACTCTACCCAGGCCTCTGCACACTCAATTGCAGAGCCTTCCCTTCTCTACCTAAGTGTAGGAAGCAAAGCCTTCCTGCCTTAGCTCCTGCCCAAAACTCTTCAATGAACCCAATTCTCTATCAAAAAATGTCCTTAGACTCGCTAAGACTCGACTATTTATAGACTTTTCCATACAATGCGATGTTCCATGGACCATGGGTGAATCTCAAAATCGACTCAAAACTTTACTTCAAACAAAGGGGCTAAGCTCCTTTGACTCTTATTCATCTACGTACTCCTCTTCCATATATTGTGGAGACTTTACATCTTTTACAAAACTTATTACAAAAATGACTAATTAATTCCATTCTGCCCCTAGGGACCCCATCCCAACAACTTCTTTTGTATTTATACATTTTGTTTGAGATGTATCTTTTGTTGATGTTAATGTATCTTGATGGTTATATATATGTGATGCATGCGAGTCAAGGATTTTATTAGTGATGCAATAAGATGTATGATTTTCATCCCTTGGTATATGTGTAAATGTGATGTGATCAAAATATCTAGAATATCTAGCTAACCTTTGCGCGTGTAGATATTTAAGAAAAAGGCATGAATCATGGATGTAAAAGGTCATGTTTAACTATGATACAACTATCTAGGAATCAAGGAATAGTTGTAGCTGATCGATACTGTTAGCCTCCTGCTGTAGCAGGTTACTCATATTTCATGATGGACATTTTTACAGGCCAAATATGTCATACTTTGCATGCTGCAATGCTCCATATTTGCTAAAGGTAACCAAAGAAAGAAGCCATGAAAGAATGCTACTCAAAGTTCATCTGCTGCATTCCAAATTTGAAGAGTTATTTCATTTTTGTACAATTTTCAGCTGAAGGGAAGTCCAAACAACTTAATCTTGGTCTCCCTAGGTTTCAATTTCCTGTTTTAGAATATAGAGAATGAATAATCTGTCCAAACAGCTTAATCTTGGCAGATTCTTAGATAGGTAGAGAATCAAAGGAGCCCAACTGCTTAATCTGGGCCCTTGGAAGAAATAAGGTAGATGTAGATAGGAAGACATGAAAGAAAAAAGTGAAAAGCTAGGGTTTGCAAGTCCAAGTGCACCCAAACCAAAAAGAAGAAAAAAATGTTAGGTAAGTAGGCTGGGTAGGTAATTTTGAGGTTGCAGAATGTTGATTTGTGATTAATTCCACATTTTCAAGTGTTACACTCATACAGATCACAGTCAGCAGGCAGTTCCCATTTGAAGGACTTCAAGCGATGCATGACTAACTTCCCCTTCTTTTTATTCCCCAAATCACTTACTAACTTCCCCTGAAGAGGTCAAGATCTGCTTGATATCTCTTAGTTTCATCATTTTCCATATCATTTGACTTGGTAAAGATCTGCTTTATCCAAGGAGGGTACATTTTTCTCTACAAAGTTCTATCTCCCCTTTGAAGCCTAAGACCTCTGGAACTTAGCGCTCTTCTTGTCATTTTCATATTAACTACTGACATTATTATTTAACTCCCTATCTATTTCCCTTCCCCTATGGTAATAATTCCCCTATGTAAATATCCCTTTCCTCTGGTTGAAATATAACCATAATCATCTCTTGGGAATTACTAAGTTACCTGGACCTTAGTAAGAATCCTCATCTCCGCATAATTCCCCTTCCCTAGTGTTTGGACTCCTTCCAAAACACAAAAACCCCTCTCCAAATGCAAAAAACTACCCCCATGCACATTTCTTTGGAATTTATTAATATCTGATTAATAAATAAACCAACGTGCCAGCACCATTTTCTAAAGTTCCAACCCACCCGTGGCCAAAAAATTAAGGTTTAACGTGCATGCACTTATACTAAACTCCATGCTCCTTCTCCGCCCGACCACCGTCAGATCAGCCCTCCCAGATACAACGGTTATTAGGCATATCGGGTGCCCTTTTGTATGGGTACGTTAGCACCCGATGTCTGACGATTTTACCGTCGTACACCGGGACAGCTGGCTACTTCCCATTGCATCGGGTCGCCCCTGACAGAAACCGCCTCCGTACTAAAGGCGGTCCGATGAACCCCAAAACTGCCTTTCCCCTCACATGACAGGAGCGCCGTGTCATCCCACCACGTCGGCTCCACCTCACCCCTTCCTGCCTACGCCTGGCCCACGTCACCTGCCACCATGTCCCACCACGTCATCACCCCACCGTACGGCCACGTCACCCTGCTGACGCCAGCATGCTGACGTCACATCCGTACCAGAGGACCCCACTGCTGACGTCAGCAGCAAAAAAATGGAAAAATGCACAAGCGCGAAAGTCAAGCTTCGGAGCTCCGGAATGAAAAACAGAGGCAGTAATCGCGCATCGCTACGGGAAATGGGCCATATTGGAGAATCTTTAGGGAATCTTTTGATTCCTCTGCCCTTTTTGCACTGAAAATGGCAGAAAAAGCCCGATTTTGCTAGATTAAGCGTATCAGAAGACAGAGAGAGACCAGGTTCAGAGGTTAAAGAGTATCAGAGCAGATGTAAAGACAAAAATCATGTCAAAGAGTATCAGAGTAGTGGCAAAGTGTATCAGAGGAGATTTTCTCAGGGCTTGAGGCAAATCCAGCATTAAAAGGAAAGCCCTGAAAGTCAAGAAGCAGTTGAGGAAGCATTGAAAGCTCACCAGCACAAATGACTGCACATTAAACTCACAGGAGATCAATGGACCAGAACTCAATAAACAGTTATTATAGAATCACTGCACCAAGCCATAGAGGACATCACATTAACTCAATTTTGATCCAGCTGTCATTGGCGCAGCCCAAAGCGGATTTACTTACATTTAATTCTAGCATAGGTTAGGTTTAGAAAGTTTTCTTCCTGCAGACCGGTTTAGGTCAGTTGTAATAAATAACTTTAGATATTTTGCTTATATATACCACCCTGAAAAATGGAGTAGGGGTTGGTTGGTTGTTTGATCTTTGTTAGTTCGATATTTTTCTCGAGTAGAGACTCGCACTGTAAATGTGATACTTTCTATAATCAAAGACTGCTGAAAGCATGGATTCTGAAACTATCTGCTGTGTTTAACCGATCGAGGAGTGACTATGGAATTCTTGTGCTTCTACATGGTTCAATAAGTGTTTCTTTAACTCTGTTTAGTTTTTATGTTTTTGTTATCATCAATCCACCATCTAAATTGCAGAAAAGAAGAATAGTTTAGGATTTGCTCTGTTGCACCCTAAGGCTCAATTTCTGCAATTTCTTCATGTTTTCTTCAGGAATAGTTATGAATATGCATACTTAAATGATCTTGTTTACACTGTTTCTTTCACATATGAATATTAGTTTAGGAATTCTTAACTGCTCCTAAATAACCATTCATTCATTTCTCCTCCCTGTTAGTTGATGAAAGATTCTTAATTGCCTTTCATCCCTGACCATCATTCCATCTTTTCAGCAAATTGGTATTGTTTCATGTGTAGCTATCCCGCTCCATAATCCTCTTGTGACCAAGAAAATGCAACAACAAGCCTTAATCCATGACTCCATGCCCAATGGTTTGAAACTTATCGCACTTTCCCTTGCCTCTCTGCTTGGAATTATCTTCCTCACATTCATCTTCCATCCAAACAAAAAATCAAAACCCCTGAACCCAATAACTAGCCTAAAATCATCATCAACAAAGCTAAATCATTAAGAGAGAACCCTCTCTTATTGCAGGTGGGCTAGAAATTGCAATCCAAAGATTGGTTTGTGGTTACCTCGGCCGTATCCCTTCAGGAGCTTAGGGGCAACCTGAGTTATAACATAATGGCAACTCCACTGGGGAACTCCTCAGTTAATCTCACAAAACCAGTCTGAAGCTCCACAGAGGAAGAAACCAACCTTAAAAAAGTTCGGTCAACCTGTGTTCTTAGAAAATTTCCCAAAAAACAAGTTAGAAGCTGGCTCCCAAGAAGCATTTGCGCTACACAAGATCAAATCCAGATCCAAATCCCCCTGCTGTTTTTGAAAATCCCAACATAATCCCTAAAATCCACAGAAAGCAAGAGCAGCAAGAAGATTGGACTGCTTCTATTCCCGAAACAGTTCAACCTAGTAGTTTTACAACCCCTGTCAAAGTTTTGTTCCATTCAAACCCTTCTTCCCCTTGTTCATCATCCACTTCTCCAGGCACTTCTTCCACACCTTCGTTCACTACAAATACTACCCCGGTTGCTCCTATTATCCCAATCACTCCAGTCATTCCCCTTATCCATGTTGTTCCCCTTATCCCTGTTAATATGGCTAATAGATATGCGCCCTTACAGCTGCCTACTAATCCTGGGGCTATGCCTCAGGATTATCAGACAAAAATTACCTATTTTGATGGCACAAATTCCTGCACAGCCCTACAGCATACAAAGAAAATGTAGGATTACTTTGAGAGTTATGAGATTGATGATGACAGTGTGAGAATGAAGATTTTTGTCCAAAGTTTGACCGGTGATGTCAGAACCTGGTTTAGGGCACTTACACCCAATTCCATTTTAAATCCAGAAGCCTTATACCAGACATTTATTAACAGATGGGAGAAAAAGAAAGACCCCTTGCACATATTATCTGAGTATGATACTATCAAAAGAGGACCTTAGGAAATGGTCTTGGATTACTGTGCAAGGTTTAATAACGTTTACAATGCAATACCTCAAAATCTTAGACCTCCACCTGATCTTGCTTTGTACAAATTCCCTGATGGTTTTGATGCTGAAATGGCATATCAGTTAAGGGAAAGAGCCCCTCAAAGTCTTGCAGAGATGCAAGATGTTGCTGTCAGTGTGGAGGCAAATCTAATTGCCAAAAGAAATAGAGCCAGAACTGAGAGAAGAACCACTTTCAAGGAAGAACCCTCAGCCTTAGACCAAAAACTAGATGCTATCATCAACGACATGCATAGGCTAGGAGACAAAGTAGAGAGCGTTGAGAGAAAATCATCATGGGAAGGACAATAGTCCAACACCATAAGGAACCCGAACTTCAGGAAAAATCAGACCACAAATGCTGGAAGGGCTAGTCCCGACCATGATATTAGGCCTCCTTTCCAAGAAAACTATGCGGAGGCATCCACATCCAGTGAGCCCATAGAGGAGACTCACATGAACCTGATAGATTCGAAACATGAACAGCAAATCTTTCTCACTAAAGAGGACCAAAACTACCCTGATGTAAAACAATTTCAGACCAAGTCGGGAGAGTCTTTTGATTTCAAACAAGGTTATGATTCTGCTGTGTATGAAGTGCACAAAAAATATAAGTTAAGAACAAGGACCATTGATGTCCCTGCATCTAGCAGAACAAAGGATAGCAAACAACCCAACAAAATGAAAGACAATGTTGTCATAACAGAACCAACTGATATTGCTGTCACAAACCCGCATCAGGTAACTATAGAGGATATAACAGACATGCAGCCTCCTATTGATCCGCCTCTACCTTCCTCTCCCTCCAAATGAAATCTGAACGGCACTCCAAAAAATCTTCCCAAAACAGAGATATCACAAACTGTCATTCATCATAACGTTGACATTCAAAAAGAAAACATAGAGAATATGCCTGAAAAAGAGAAATCTGCTACTATCAACGCTAAGAATCCATTGGAGAAACCATTCAACTTAGAAGTAGAAATTGGAAAACTCAAGATATCCATTCCCCTCTCAGAACTTGCCAAACATGATGTATATAGGCAACAAATTCAAAGGTCACTTCAACTACCAAAGGTCAGGGATGATGTAAATGTTTTAGACGATACCCCTGAGCTGCTGTTTGGTCCAGAAGTTAACGGTAAATCAACATATGGACCTGTTCCACCCTTTTATGTTAGTTTGCACATACATGACAAAATCTTGCATAATGCCATGTTTGACTCAGGAGCCTCACATAACCTAATGCCCAAAGCTGTAATGGAAAAGCTGAACCTTGATGTCACAAGACCTTATAAAGATTTATACTCCTTTGACTCAAGTCAAGTCAAGTGTTTAGGCTTAATCAAAGACCTTTGTGTGTCTCTAGTCTGATTTCCCAACAAGACAATTCTAATGGACGTAGTAATTGCTCACATTCCCACAAAGTATGGCATGCTCCTATCAAGATCATGGGGGGAAAAACTGCAAGGATCCCTTCAACTTGACCTCTCTTATGCCACTATATCTGTCTTTGGGCATCCAAAGAGACTCTACAGAGAAACACTGATGAAGTATGTGGTAAGCAGTGAGGAAAAGCCCCAAAATTTTCCAATTTACTCAATCCATTCTGATATGGATTCTTTTATTTTATTTAATGATGACGCCAATCCTCCAACTGATGATAAGTCTTCAGCCTTAGAGCAAAAAACATGCATCAGTGAGGAATCAGTTGCCAATGCCCATGAAATTGTCACAACAATCAAGGCAACTAGCAAACAAGAAGAACCTCCCGAAACAGAAATTATAAGTCTGCTCAATCCTCAGATAACTGAAACTATTAATACAAACCTTAAGCAAGAAATCACATGGTATTTAGAGTTTGATGGTTCTGTCAATAAGTTAGGAGCAGGGGCAGGCGTATGGATTCACAATACACATTATAATCATGTAGAAGGCCATGCCTATAGATTAAATTTCAGGTATACAAACAACATGGCAGAGTATGAAGCTCTCCTCTTAGGCCTAAAATTGCTCAAAGTCCTAGGAGCTACAAAGGTGTCCATTCTAGGTGACTCCGATCTGATTATACAACAA
The DNA here is from genome assembly GCA_000404065.3 of Pinus taeda. Classification (NCBI taxonomy): domain Eukaryota; kingdom Viridiplantae; phylum Streptophyta; class Pinopsida; order Pinales; family Pinaceae; genus Pinus; species Pinus taeda. The sequence goes on from APFE030781677.1 coordinate 111,753, forward strand.
ATGAAAGGTAAATTTGTTACTAATGACAGTAGAATGAGAGCTTACAGGACTGCTGCCACAGAAATACTCAATTCTTTTAATGAGTCCAAGCTTGCCAAAATTTCAAGAGACCATAACATTCATGCTCACAGTCTAGCAACTTTTGCTAGCACATGCAAGCTTTCCTTTGAACCAAATCACCATTTCACTACTGAGATAAAACATAGGCCCTCGGTCCCTAACAATGTCAAGGATTGGCAAGTGTTTCAAAATGATGCCCAAATTAACAATTTCCTCACTCTTGAGGGCGAATTTTCGAACACAAACATTGACATGGATGCCATGAACGATTCCCAAGAGCTAACATAAGAAAATCAGTAGGCTGTAACAGCTGCAACAGCCAAGCAAATCCTTAACCCAACTGTTTTTGACAATGCAAACACAGAACAGTTGAAACAAATGCGTTTAGAGGAAACAGCCAAAGCAGAGGATGAGTTTATTGATCTAAAGACTAATTTTCTACCTGTTGGCCTTACTCCATTAGAAGACATGTTTGATGACAATGATGTGCCCAAAAAGCCAAAAATGGAGCCTCTAAATGTTGCTATAGAAGAACACAACATAGGGATGGCAGAACAACCCAAAATGATTAAGTTGTCTAAAAATCTGCCCCCTGATCAAAAACCAAAATATGTGGATTTGTTCAAAGAGTTCCAAGATGTATTTTCTTGGAGTTATGAGGACTTGAAGTCCTATGACACCTCAGTGATCCAACATACCATTCCCTTAAAACCAAATAAAAAACAATTCAAACAGAAACTTAGAAGAATCAATCCCATGCTTCTTCCCCTTATTGAAAAAGAAATAAAGAGAATGTTTGAAGCAGGTATCATTGCACCCATCAGATTCTCTGAATGGGTATCTAATTTAGTTCCCACTAGGAAAAAAACAGGAGAGATAAGACTGTTTGTAGAATTGAGAAATTTAAACCAGGTCTCTCTAAAAGACCACTACCCTTTGCCCAAATGGACCATATCTTACAAAGAGTAGTGGGTTCCTCTAGAATTTCTTTACTAGATGGATTTTCAGGATTTAATCAGATACTTGTTCACCCGGATGACCAAGACAAGACAACCTTTACCACATCGTGGGGAACATTTAAGTACGTTAAAATGCCTTTCGGACTAAAGAACGTTGGTGCTACCTTTCAAAGGGAAATGGATATTGCATTTGCCAAGGAGATACATGATTTACTTGTTGTTTACCTTGATGATCTAACCCCATTCTCCAAAACTGACCCAGAGCACCTTAAGCACTTAAGGCAAATTTTCATGACATGCAAGAGATATGGCATTTCCTTGAATCCCAAGAAGTCCCTGTTTTCCCTTGAGGAAGGCAAGCTTCTAGGCCATATCATATCAAAATATGGGATTAGAATTGATCCTGAAAGCATTCAAGCTATCCTCCAAATCCCCTACCCAAGAAACATAAAAGAACTGCAAGCATTCCTTGGAAAGATCAATTTCCTAAGGAGATTTATCCCAAACCTA
>APFE030781677.1:114661-159840 GCA_000404065.3 Pinus taeda
CCAAGTGCACCCAATCCAAAAAGAAGAAAAAATGTTAGGTAAGTAGGCTGGGTAGGTAATTTTGAGGTTGCAGAATGTTGATTTGTGATTAATTCCACATTTTCAAGTGTTACACTCATACAGATCACAGTTAGCAGGCAGTTCCCATTTGAAGGACTTCAAGTGAGGCATGGCTAACTTCCCCTTCTTTTTATTCCCCAAATCACTTACTAACTTCCCCTGAAGAGGTCAAGATATTCTTGATATCTCTTAGTTCATCATTTTCCATGTCATTTGACTTGGTAAAAGATCTGCTTTATCCAAGGAGGGTACATATTTTCTCTGCAAAGTCCTATCTCCCCTTTGAAGCCTAAGATCTCTGGCACTTAGCGCTCTTCTTGTCATTTTCATATTAACTACTGACATTATTATTTAACTCCCTATCTATTTTCCCTTCCCCCTATTAAAACTATGTTAATAACTCCCCTATGTGAATATCCCCTCCCCCTAGTTGAAACATAACCATAAATATCTTCCTGGGAATTACTAAGTCACCTGGACCTTAGTAAGAGCCCTCATCTCCGCATAATTCCCCTTCCCTAGTGTTTGGACTCCTTTCAAAACACAAAAATCCCTCTCCAAATGCAAAAACTAACCCCCCCGCGCATTTCTTTGGAATTTATTAATATTTGATTAATAAATAAACCAATGCGCCAGCACCATTTTCTAAAGTTCCTACCCACCAGCGCCGTAAAAAATTAAAATATAACGCGCACGCACTTCTGCTAAACCCCGCGCACCTTCTCCACCCGTCCAACGTGAGATCGCCTCCCCCAGATCCGATGGCTATTAGGCATATCGGGCGCCCTTTTGTATGGGTACGTTAGCACCCGATGTCCGACGGTTTTACCGTCGTACACCGGGACAGCTGGCGCCTTCCATTTGCATCGGGCCGCCCCTAACAGAAACCGCCTCCGTACCAAAGGTGGTCCGATGAACCCCGAAACCGCCTTTCCCCTCACATGACAGGAGCGCCGCGTCATCCCGCCACGTCGGCTCCACCTCACCCCTTCCTGCCTGCGCCTGGCCCACGTCACCTGCCACCGTGTCCCACCACGTCATCACCCCGCTGTACTGCCACGTCACCTTGCTGAAGTCAGCATGCTAACCTCACATCCATACTATAGGACCCCACTGATGACGTCATGCTGATGTCATCCTCCGTACATCTGATGTCATGCTGACGTTAGCAGCAAAAAAAACGGAAAAACGCGCAAGCATGAAAGTCAAGCTTCGGAGCTCCGAAATGAAAAACAGAGGCAGTTTTCTACGGGAAACGGGGCATATTGGAGAATCTTTAGGGAATCTTTTGATTCCCCGGCCCTTTTTGCACCGAAAATGGCAGAAAAAGCCTTATTTTACTAATTTAAACGTATCTGAAGACAGAGAGAGACCAGGTTCAGAGGTTAAAGAGTATCAGAGCGGATATGAAGATAAAAAGCATGTCAAAGAGTATCAGTTTAGTGGAAAAGTGTATCAGAGGAGATTCTCTTAGGGCTCGAGACAAATCCAACATTAAAAGGAAAGCCCTGAAAGTCAAGAAGCAGTTGAGGAAGCATTGAAAGTTCACCAGCACAAATGACTGCACATTAAACTCACAGGAGATCAGTGGACCAGAACTGAATGCACAGTTATTAAAGAATCACTGCACCAAGCCACAGAGGACATCACATTAACTCAATTTTGATCCAGTTGCCACTGGCGCAGCCCAAAGAAGATGTACTTACAGTTAATTCCAGCATAAGTTAGGTTTAGAAAGCTTTTTGCTGTAGACATGTTAGGTCGGTTGTAATAAATAACTTTAGATATTTTGTCTATATATACCACCCTGAAAAATGGAGTAGGGCTTGGTTGGTTGTTTGATCTTTGTTAGTTCGATATTTTGCTCGATCAGAGACTCACACTGTAAATGTGATACTTTTTATAATCAAAGACTGCTGAAAGCATGGATTCTAAAACTATCTGCTGTGTTTAACTGGTCGAGGAGTGACTATGGAATTCCTGTGCTTCTACATGGTTCAATAAGTGTTTCTTTAACCCTGTTTAGTTTTTATGTTTGTGTTATCATCAATCCACCATCTAAATTGCAGAAAAGAAGAATAGTTTAGGATTTGCTTGGCTGCACCTTATGCTCAATTTCTGCAATTTCTTCATGTTTTCATCAGGAATAGTTATGAACATGCATACTTAAATGATCTTGTTTACGCTGTTTCTTTCACATATGAATGATAGTTTATGAATTCTTAACTGCTCCTAGATAACCATTCATTCACCTCTTTCCCTGTTAGTTAATGAAATATTCTTGATTGCCTTTCATCTCTGACTTTCATCCCATCTTTTCAGCAAATGGGTATTGTTTCATGTGTAGCTATCCCGCTCCATAATCCTCTTGTGACCAAGAAAACACAAAAACAAGCCTTAATCCATGACTCCATGCCCAATGGTTTGAAACTTATCACACTTTCCCTTGCCTCTCTGCTTGGAATTATCTTCCTCACATTCATCTTCCATCCAAACAAAAAATCAAAACCCCTGAACCCAATAACTAGCCTAAGATCATCATCAACAAAGCTAAATCATTAAGAGAGAGCCCTCTCTGATTGCAGGTGGGCTAGAACCTGCAATCCAAAGATTGGTTTGTGGTTACCTCGGTCGTATCCCTTCAAGAGCTTAGGGACAACTTGAGTGATAACACACCCTTCAGTATGTACTCATCATATATACATTAAGGAATATTGCAAACCAGTCAGGCAACCTCAAAGGAGGATGAATCTAGCCCTTAAAGACATTGTTAAGGAAGAATTGCAAAAATTACTTGATGTAAGATTCGTCTACCCCATCTCTGACAGTGAATGGGTCTCTCCTTTGGTGCTAGTGCCAAAGAAAAATGCTAAGTTGAGAATTTGTGTCAATTATTAGGAACTAAACAAGGCCACTAAAAAGGAATATTTTCCTTTGCCTTTCATAGATCAAGTGTTATATGGTCTGGTGGGGAAAAAGTTTTTCTCCTTCCTAGATGGGTTTAGTGGGTACAATCAGATTAAAATCAGCTTAGAAGACCAAGATAAGACCACTTTCACTTGTCCTTGGGGTACGTTTGCATATCGGGTCCTTCCCTTTGGTTTGTGCAATGCTCTAGCCACTTTCCAAAGAGCAGTATTGAGTATATTTTTTGCATTGGTTCATGATGCAGTGGAAATATATATGGATGATTTTACTCCTTATGGTTCTAACTTTCAAGAAGCTTTATCTAACCTAGGAAAAGTTTTGGACAAGTGTATTGAAATCAACCTATCCCTCAGTCTGGAAAAATGTGAATTTTTTATGATTGAAGGGACCATGCTAGGTCATGAAATATCTCAACAAGGATTGCAAGTGGACCCCAACAAAGTTTGCATCATCCAAAGGGTCCCACCTCCTCAAAAGGTGAGAGATGTATGAATTTTCCTTGGCTTAGTAGGATATTACAGAATATTCATTAAATATTTCAGTAAGTTAGCCTCTTTGTTGTTTTTCCTTTTGGGAAAAGATGTCGAGTTCATATGGATTGAAAACTGTCAAGAAGCCCTAGATACCTTGAAAGGAAAACTTGTGACTGCCCTAATTTTGAGAGGCCCAAACTAAGCCGTACCTTTCCACATTCACACAGATACATCGAACAAAGCAATAGGAGTATCCTTGGTACAAATTGATGAAAAGTTACCTTATGTCATATACTTTATAAGTAAAAAGTTGTCAAAGGAAGAGTTAAACTATACAGTAACCGAGAGGAAACTCCTAGTTGTAGTGCATTCCTCAAATAAATTTAGACATTACATCACAGGCCATCAAACCTTTGTACACAGTTATCATGCTGCAATTAGGTATTTAATCAATAAACTAGATGTAAATTCTCGCATCATTAGATGGTTGCTTTTACTGTAGCAATTTAATTTAACCATTGTTGATAAGCCGGGTAAAGAAAATGTTGTTGCTGAATTTTTTTCTATAGTAAATTTGCCTACAGGTAAAGAACGAATGGTGGATGATAAAATTATAGATGAATGCCTATTTTCTATCTCAGTACTCTCTCCATGGTTTGCTAATATAGCAAATTACTTGATTTCAACATAGTTCCCAGCACACCTATCCTCAAAAGAGAAGAGCAAGATTGTGAAGAAAAGCATCCCTTTCATCTAGATTGGGGGAAATCTCTTCAAACTTGGCCTAGATTAGATCTTCAGAAGATGTGTCAGGGAGGAGGAAGTTTTTGAAATTCTCCTGACCTGTCATGACAGGCCTTGTGGAGGTCATTTTGCAGTGAATAGGACTGCCTTCAAAATATTGAAGGCAGGCTACTATTGGCCCACTCTTCATCATGACGTGAAGAGATATACCAGCCAATGTGATCAATGCCAAAGGATGGGAAAACCTTCTCCAAAGGATAAGATGCCCATGCAACCTCAAGTGACCTTTGAGCCGTTTGAGAAGTGGAGCATGGACTTTGTGGGTCCTATTAACCCTCCTTCAAAACAGAGGCAATACATCATTATGTGCACCAATTACCTGAAAAAATGGGTAGAGACAAAAGCAATCAAGGTAGCAATAGAGGAAAAAGTAGCTAAGTTTTTAAGATAAAATATATTCTATAAGTTCAGGTATCCAAGAGAACTAATCAAAAAATCAAGGCAGCCAGTTCACTTCCAATTTGATTGAAAACCTATTTAGACATCATAAAATCAAGCATAAGACTTCCACCCCTTACCATCCACAAGCGAATGGATAGATGCAAGTCACTAACAGAGCTTTGGAAGGAATTATGACCAAGGTAGTGAGTAGCAAGAGAAAGTATTGGGCGAATAGACTAGTTGAGGCTACATGGGCCTACAACACAACATGGAAGACCACGACAGGGTTCACACCCTGTGAATTGGTCTATGGGAAGAAGGCTTTACTGTCAATAGAATTTGAATACAATACACTAAAGATGGCAGCTCAGCTAAACCTAGACCTCAGCCATGCACAGAGGGAAAGACTACTCCAACTCAATGGATTGGATGAACAAATATTGTAGGCCCTTCTCCGCATAGAGGTAGTTCAACTTGAAAGGAAAATATGGCATCACAAAAATATCGAGGAGAAGAAATTCTAAGAGGGAGATTGGGCACTACTCTATGACTTAAGGTATAAAGACTTCAAAGGAAAGTTGAGGACAAGATGGTTGAGACCCTACACTGTGGAAAAATGTAATGACAATGGTGCAGTTCTGATCAGAACCATTGATGAGGAAGCCATCCCCATGCTTGTCAATGGACATAGGTTGAAAATTTACAAGAAGCCCCTCTCCAAGCGATATTTAATTGAAGATATGAATAAGACAGTGTTGGTAGTGGAGAAGGTCTTAGCCTCCACTCCACGCACTGACTGAAGAAGCAGAAAAAATAAAAAATAGCAAGGACTCAAGTGAAAACATCCATGAGGCACTTGATTCCCATCATTGGGCTGAAAACCTCTTTTGAGGCAGCCCAGTGATGAAAAAAATAGAAAAAAGAGAAAGAATACGATCCCTGGGTGAAAACATCCCTTGGAGGTGCCCAGGGCAGGCAATTAGGGTGAAAAACTCCTTGAGGTGCCTTTATTGTCTTTCAAAAAAGAAGAGAGAAAAAATAAGAATAAAAAACAGAAAGAAGGAAAACGAAATTGATTTTTAGTGTATATTGAAGGTTACAGGTGGACAACAGGAGCAAGGGATGATGCCACTGAGCCTATTTCATCTCCCCCACACTCTTCTCCATTTTTTCTGACCTTCATTCCACCTCTCTGTGTTTTTTTTTTTTTCTGAAGACTATGTATCCTAAAGAAGGCCCTGTGTGTTCTATAGGAGGCTCTTGTAGAAATCACAGAAAGCCAGAAATGGTCTCAAAAATAAGTTTGAGGGGCTGAGAGATTTCATGAAGAGCATGTATGCCTTCCTACAACTATCCGCCCTCCTTGCCATCCATTCCACACCTACACCACCTCATCATCATCGATTTCTTTCCTTCCTGTCAAACATGGAAACCAGTTTTTTAGAAAAAAACAAAAAATAAAAGGAAAAACACCTCCAAATCTCACCTGCAGCTTACCAAGTACCTCTCTGTCTTCCTCAACATTTCCAATATCATCTTCACATCTCCCAGGACAAAAATCAGCTAAAAATTGTAAAGGGAGAAGCAGCTATAGGAGTTCCTCTAGGAATTCCTGTAGGAGTTGATCCCATTAAAATAAAGCCACAGTAGCAAAACAGGTGCAACGATAGGATTGAAGGGGACACTTGAAGCCAGATCCAGCCAGAGGATACCTGCACAAAGAACACAAGCCACACATCAGGGAGCAGAAAGCATACAACAAAGGAGATACAGTTATGCAACAACTGAAATATGAGCATGCAGTAACAAAGGAACCAAAATGCACCACAACACACACATTTGACTTGCAGGTAAGTGTCTAACCCTCTCCTCTATTGCATCTTTGTAATTCAAAAATATGCATAAGCGAATGAGATGGTTAGGGTTGAATAAGAAAAGTTGGCTACTTAACTGCCCACCCTCATCCAATTGACTGTGCTCATCCAGAGATGCCACCACACGTGTACCTAGTCAACTCACAGAAAAATCCAAAGGAAAGGTAGTGGAGGTTATACAAACTCCGATGCAATGAAGGGAAGTGATTGCAGGTAAGAGTCATGAGGAGTCATGATGACAAGGCATGGGGACCAATGGTCCAAATATGGCAACATACCTTTTTTCCAGCTCACCCCATCACCAAAAGTATCTCAAAGAAGACATAAGTACTCCTGCTCGAAACTCCTTCACCACCTTTTCTTCCATTTGATCCTCATCCACTTAGCTGCAACAAGATCCATACCACCTCCATAGCCTTGAAACCATCATTCTCTATAATTTTCATCCATCCTCCTACTATCGTCATTCTACAGGAGCAGTAACAGGTTCTACAGGAGCACCTACAGCCAATTCTATAGGATGGGCAGTAAGCAGTTTTTAAGGAGAAAACACGGGATTTTTTGCTCGATTTATGGCTTGAGGAGGTAGGTTCTATGCATACCCAAGTTGATTATTAATATGTGTAAGGAATGATACAATTTTAAGGAGGATTTGAGCTTGTAGGGGAAGAGGAATTCCATAAAAAAATTCTGCCTGTTTTCTTGGAAAAAAACACAGTTTTTCTCTATTTTCTTGTTCCTTAAAAATTCTTGTCTCCATGTCTATTTTAGGTGTTCAAAGGGGGTATAAGTGAAATGATAGGGGGATTCATGAGGAAGGAGCCTGCAAATTCAGCTAGGATCTATGAGCATCCCGAAGTACTAGCCATTTTGACCAGAGAAAATTGGATGCCATTCTTTGAAACATTCTGAGGGTTTGATGAAGAAGTGGCTCAACTTTTGCCCTTTCTTTAGTCCCTCACTCAAAGACCCATGCCATTGTTACTTTGAGGGGTCTCTCCATGGAAATCACCCCAGAATTTATCAATAGGGTTACCAGCCTTCCCCTTGGATCACCTTGGAGCAAAGATAAAAATCCAATTCGGCAATCTACCAAGAAAAGCTTCTTCCAACCAAATGAACATATTGTAGAAGACAAAAATGGAATTAGAATAACAAGCATATCTTACCCTTGGGACGAGGTCAGTTACCAAATTATCAAGTATATTTCCTGTGAAATAACGTATAGCCTAATTTATGGCTACCATTTCAGACTCCTCCATGAGATGAGATATGGCATGGACACTCCAACACCCTTGAAACTCAACATTCCCTATTTTCTCCTATAGTCCCTTATGGACTCCAACATTAAGTTGAATGCAGGAGGTCCAAATTAGTTGACTCACCATGGGTTGATTAAAATATTAGTGGAATAAGGCCTCCATACCTTCACAATCCCCATAGCATGGGAAATCTTCAGAAGCATGACAGAAGAAGATGATATAAAGGCCCTTACATATGATCACAATCCTTCTGATAGTGAGGAGGATAGGTAACAAGGGGGAGAATGGGAGGAAACTGAGGAACAAACAAAGAAGGAGGAAACTAAACCAGAGGAGGAAGAAACCAAAACAAAGCAAGAGGAAACAAAACCAACAGAGACAAATAAGACAAAAGGAGAGGAGAAAGGGCCAGAAAAGATAGAAGTGTCTCTTGAGACCCTAGAAAGAGAGGCAGGGACTACCCTCACTACCCATAGCACCCCAATGAAACCAAAACAAACGAGGAAGAGGCAAACATAAATGTACTTTAGGGCTTAGAAAAGCAAAAAGATAAAAATAGGAAAACCATAGCCATCTTCAACAGTGCCTATTGTAATTGAAGATTCACCCACTGTCAAAGGGGAAGAATCTCCCTCTAAAACCCCCATCACATATGAAAGAGGAAGTCATAGATCTTCCACCTAGAAGGAAAGAGTGCAACTACAAGACTCAAAAATAGCTCTACAGGAGGCACAGATTGTTCTGCAGGAGACTCTGACTAAGCTACAAGAAACCAAAAAAATTCAAAAAAGGGTAGAAGAATGGCCAAAGGGGAAGGAGGAAACAACAGAGACTCAAGAACCTAACCCCCAGCCTAGTTTGGGCTCCTACTACAATCTTCTGGAGGGGGGGAAATCATTCCACAGAATTTTGCAGTCCCTCTTTTCTTTGAGTTGGAAAAGGAAAGAATAAGGATCCATAGATGGATGCAAATCACCAAATCCAAGAGGGTAGAAGATATTGGCCTCATGGAGAACAAGCTTAGAGAAATGAGTAGGGAGTTAAGTGTTGTAAGACATAGAGACACAATCACAAGAACTCACTTGGAAACAGAGAATGAGTTGCTAAGAAGATAGTTGCAAGAAAAGGAGACACAATTGGCATGCACGGCCAGTTGGTCTATGGAGGCACTGCAGTGCAGAACACCAGCAAAATCATATGGATTATACCTCAAAGACCAATGGCTATAGTTTCAGATCAAGACTTTGGCATAGAGAGGCATAATGCCTTTTTAGAATTACAAACAGTTCATGGATCTCTGTCACCAAAGATCTTCAAGAAACAAGGAAAAAATAGCAGAGTTCTATTTACATAACATGGCCCTCACAGACATGAATGTGTGGGACCCTAATGGTAGGCTAGGGACTTGTAGCTGATGTCCATGACATCATGGATGAATCATGAGGAGAAAAGGGCAATAGAAATAAAAAATTTGATGGCAAAAGAGAAAAATGAACCCTTAATGATTAGAGCTGAGTCATCAAACTCCATGGCTCTCTGATCCGGATTTAAACAGGAATGCAACAAATTATAGAGATAACCATAACCATAGAGATGTAGCGGAAATAATACTTCATTTCGTTAATGTAAAATATTGAAATATGCTTACAAACAGAGATGGAAATAAACTAGCTAGGGTGATTGTAGCTTATCTCTAAGAAGAAATGTGGTGGCTACATGCCTCTGAACTATGTTACAATGAGGCTTGAAGGCCTATTTATTGCTAAGAAACATTTGAAAACCCTAAACATCCAAAAACCTAATCCTAGAAGATGAAACGCCAAATTATGGGCCCCTTTTGGGTAAATTGGTACATGAACTTCTCGGGCTCTTAACTTTGGCATAAGATCTCTGTTTGATGTGCACAATATCTCCTTCGAAAGATCTATCCAAGAGATACAACTTTGTGAAGAGTAACATTCGTCCATGGACCCATGTTGCTCCTATTTTTCCCAAAAAACATCGTTTAGGGCCTCAAAATGGCTCAGAAGTTTAGGACCCGAAAAATTGTTAAAAATAGTAAGTTGTGCTACAATTAAGGAAACTGAAAATGTTGAGAGAAACAATGGTGGGGGTCCAAGTGGATTTGGCAGGTGGCCAGCAATATCCACCTTGATCATTCCTCTGCCATTAGGAAGCAGTGGTCCCCATTGCATTGAGTTTCGCCATGAGATGAGGAAACTTCTGTTGAACTTGGTCCCGGGTGAGCCACTTGCCCTGGTGAAGGAGTTGGCCTACTTTGACAACTTGATACAGTTGGATATTCTATTGGCAAGTGTGCTTGATCTATGTGTCCATGATCCAATCAGTTGCAGCTTATTCAATGCAATTTGGATTTAATTCTGTGGGTGTGAGTTGTTCTACAATGTCGGATGTGTCTAGTAATGGTGGAAAGTATGGCCGAAGGTGGTCCACATTGAACACTAGGTGCAGGCCAAGGAATGGGGGAATGATGAGCTCAAATTCATTGTCTCCCACAACCTTGGTAATGGTGTAAGGACCATATTTGAGTGGTCTCAGTTTCTGATAGGCTCCGGTAAGGCGTTCCTTTTGCAAATGCAACCAAACTTTGTTGCCCAGCTAAAACTTCTGTGGCACCCAATGTTGATCATGTCACTGCTTGTACTTGGCATTTGATTTGTCCAAAATGTCATGGACCTACTGGAAAATATGTTGGATCTGCTAAATGAAGCTAGTTTCCTTATCTGTTTTGGATTGGACATGAGTCGAATCTGTGTGAGTAGCTGCAAATGGCATGGCCACATCAATGGGACATAGTGGCTGGAATCCCAGGCGCACCTGAAAATGGTTGTGGCTAGTCAAGCTATGAAGAGCTCGGTTGTAGCTTTACTAAACATAGGGGAGGCTCTCGTCCTATGTGCACAGATGCTTTGAGTTTTACATGTGCAGATTGTGTACAATCATCCTACTGACAACCTCTATCTGGCCATCAGTTTGAGGATGGAAGGCTATGGACTTAGTGAGTTTGGTGTCCAACATCGACCAGAGATTGGACCAAAATATATTAATGAACTGACTGCCCTGATCTGAGATGATAGACTGTGGGATTCCAAAGAGTACCCACACTAGTTCAAAGAAGAGTTTAGCAATGGCTTCTGTTGTGATATTCTTCTTGCAGGCCACCATAATGGCCATCTTCGATAACCTATCGACAACCACAAAAACATCGTCGTTTCCATGCTTAGTGGAAGGAAGGCCTGACATGTAATCCATGGAGATGGATTCCCAAGGTCAACTAGGGCTAGGCAGTGGGGTATAGAGGCCTTGCTTCTTGATGGTCAGTTTGGTAATGACGTAGGAAATGCATGATCCGATGTACTTCCCGACATACCACTGATTCGGATTTAAACAAGAATGCAAAAAATTACAGAAATAACCATCACCACAGAGATGTAGTGGAAATAATACTTCATTTCATTAATGTAAAATACTAAAATATGCTTACAAATAGAGATGGAAATAAACCAGCTAGGGCGATGGTAGCTTATCTTTGAGAAGAGATGTGGTGGCTACATGACTTTGAACTATGTTACAATGAGGCTCGAAGGCCTATTTATTGTTGAGAAATAGTGGAAAACCCTAGACATACAAAAACCTAATCCTAGAAGATGAAACTCCAAACTGTGGGCCCCGTTTGGGTAAATTGGTATATGAACTTCTCGGGGTCGTAACTTTGGCATATGATATCCGTTTGACGCACACAATATCTCGTTAAAAAGATATATCCAATAACTACAACTTTGGGAAGAGAAACATTAGTCCATGGACCCATGTTGCTCCCAGTTTTCCCAAAAAACGTTGTTTAGGGCCTCAAAATGGCTCTGGAAGTTCAGGACCCGAAAAATGCTAAAAATAGAAAGTTGTGCTACAATTAAGGAAACTAAGAATACTGAGAGAAACAATGGCGGGGGTCCAAGTGGATTTGGAAACTGGCCACTAATATCCACCTAGATCAGTGTCATTGGCACACACTAGCCGCTTGCAAATAATCCTCAAAGTGCCCCTAAGGATATTAATGATCAGGCTCAGGCCATTACACAATTTGAGGACATGGAAAGACTACTTGGGGAAGACTGCATTCATGCTTGTATGAGGAGGTGGAACACTCTCCCACACAGTTTGCCAATCAGGGAGTATCACTCCGAAACAAGGATGAAAGAAGCATTAAGGAGAGTGCCACTGTACAAGCACTCTACGCAAATTTTGAAGGCCAATTGGATTGGCCTCAAATTGAGCACCCCATTGTTGTTAGGCCTACTGGAAGGTAGAAAAGAGGAAGAAGAACAAAAATATTGGGAATAGGTGGAAAGAAACGCAGGATTCCATGACAAAGAAGAGGACCTCACATCAGAAGCATGAGATGCTAGGGAGACCATCAGAGCCATCAAAGATGAGGAGATGGACTAGTTTCTCAAAGGATGAGCAACAAATTCAGTAGGGGTTGATGGTGAACCCCATAAATTTGTAATTATATGGGCTCATTTTTCCTCCTAACTTAGATTAATCCACCACTCTAATTAGTTTATTGCATGCTTTTTTATTATATTTATGCTAATAGAGTGAATTGAGTTGGACATTATGCCATGGAGTATAATGTGTCTTTAGTGCAGAGTTTTGGTCAATTTTGGAGACAAAGTCAAAGATTTAATGGAAATTTGGTAGTAAATATTCGAAGAAGACAAGGGAGAGGATTTATAGGAGGGTATACCCCTCATTTATGACTCCCCACTTTGAATCCTCCATCATGCAGCTTGGAGCACAAACAACCACATCATTGCACCAAAGAGGCAGCCAAGCAAGTGGAGGATAACTTCTGTTTATCTCAAGTTTTGGGAGCCAAGCCTCCCTAATTTTAAGGAAGCTATTGGGATTTTTATTTGTATAAGTAGAGAGGCCTACGGCCTCATTAGGTTGTTGGAATTTATCAAATTTTTGAATTTTTGTTGCAGCTTTGCTCTGCTCAACTTTGAGCTTACTTCTGTTGGTAGTTTCATGTAATCCTATTATTATTTTGATAATGAAGATGAGATCTTGTTCAAGCTAGTATTGAGTTACCTTAGATGGCTGAAGCTCTTAGGTTAGGTCCTAATCCAAGCAGCCAAGCTCCTCTTTTTTTTTATTTATATGCCTTTTTCCAGTTTATGAATTAATTTTCGTTAGATAGATTTTTGTCTTAGTTAAGAATAGGTTGCTTTTGGTGATTTAAAAGGGTTGTTTCCATTTCATTTTTCTATAGCAGGTTGAATAGTGATAGGAAAAAGATACAAAGGGGCCATCAATAGAGCCTTGGCCTCCTTTCCTCCCTCTGGGGCCATGAACTGAGGCCAAGACCCTCTTGCTGCCGCAAAAAAATGTAGATTTGCCTTTTCCATAGGATTTCTAGTGTGGCAGCTTGTTAGAAGGCTATTGCTTTGTTGTAGGTCTATTTCACCATGCTCATTTATATCTTTGCAATAAATTTCCTTCCATGCTTTCTTTCCATGTAGCATTCTTCAGCGTTTACTTTCCTAGATCAGAATTTAGACCAGCTTGATGCAAATTCCTATCTTTTGATATAGCTAGTTTCCTTGCTTGCTTAATCTCATGATGTGAGTTTCAGTTCTCTTGCAGCAATCTTCCTATCATAGTAAGTCAACCAATCATCCATCACCATTTATCTTTGATCTATGTCCCACAGGTCACCCAAAGTCCCTCACAAGTTTTCCTTAGTTTTCTTCACTTTTCTCATGAACTTTCTTTTCTTTCCTTGAACAAGTCGGACCATCTTTCTCTTCCCTGATCCTTTTTTATAAATCCTAGATGCCTTAACAGATCACCCTAGCCTCTAGATACCCTTTCCACCCAATTTCCTACCTTCCAAACCTCCAAAACTACTCTCGGCATCCTCCTGTAGACCTCCTGTATATCCCCTGCAACCTCTTGTACATTTTCTTGTAGGTGTCTTTTTTGAAGTGAAATTGCAGTAAAAGCCTCTATAAGGCCACATGGGACCCCCTAGGACCCATCCACAACTTCCTACACCTCTGCAAACTCCAAATTTGTCCTCCATCACCACCTAATCACTGTCATAGTCACAAACAAATAAATTACGTGCATGATAATTTCACCTAAAAATACATAAAAATCGAAAAAGATGCTTTTTTATCATTTCCTTCTAGAAATAGCTTGAGTATATGTTTTTTACTTCCTAGGTTAATTAATGTCATTCATTTCATGGTTTTTATCTCTCTTTTTGTAAAAGTAGGGTTATTTGGTTAATTAGGGTTTGCTAGGTTTACCTTACATTTCAGTCTTCTTCTCCTTTCTACAAGTAGAGCAGCATCTGCAGAGTAAGTTTTCCTTTCTTTCATCATAAATAGAGCTTCTTCTGGAATCCATAGAAGTTGGCTTGAGCTCCTAGTGATTTTGTGCCAACTGACAAAGTGATAGCCTGTAGTAAGAACTAGTACTTGTGCATACAACACCATCGCTTCCAAGTTTGTTACGAACTATCGGGTTGATAAAAGTAAAGTAGGAAGCCCAGGAGTTGCAGCATCATTGCTGCAATACTAGTGCTCACCACATGGGGTGTCTCAAAGGACATGATAGATGTACCTGGAGTCAATGTAAATAATATTCAACAGTTGAGATTTACTAATGGCATCTTCCTTGGTTTGAAGGGATGAATTTTCCATGTCTTTGGAGATTTATGATTTGAGGGATCTCACAAATAAGTCCAAGAGGACATTATATTCAAATAGGGTTTTGCATAGGCTACGACATTTTTTCCATTCATGTATGTGATCTGAGATGTGGGTAGCGGGTGTTTGTTTGTAGTGGGTGAGGATTTCTAAACCCAAATCCTGACACACTGACAGTGAGAAGGTGAGAAAAGTTGTAGCTAGTGAGCTAAAGTTTTCATGTGATGTAGAAGTCTAGTCAATGTATGATTTCACTACGTAGCCACTCATGATGCATTGAAATAATTTTAATCTAATGGTATCTTCGGTGATACTATTAGACAAACAACACATGTAAAAATTCATGACATGGTTTCCACGGTCTTCACCCTCTTTCCCTTCAAAATTTCGAGCGTATGATGGGATCTTGGTGGGAATAGCTAGCCAATTCTAGCCATGGGTGATTGGGTCATTGATTAGCTTTCTTAAATATGGTAGATTTACTGAAGCTTAAAAAGTGATCTATGATTTACCTTCCATTGTGAAACAATTGTGGATATCTATTTGCAAAGTGGTTCTCTATGGGGAATTTTAGTAAGACCTATTAAGATGCGTGTCTCGTGGAGTATCCAAAGGGGTGGTGTGTAGGATCGCCGAAAGGGTAGCATGTGGGGATCCTTTTGGGGTGGTGAAGGGTGTACATTGACAGGGAGGGGTCCTAAGAAAGATTCACCAATAAAGGAAGATCCAATAATGGTGGTAGTGTGGTGTTTTCTACGCCTTAATGGCAGGAGTCATGGCACACATCTCGATAATGCGGGGAAGCTCTAAAAACATCTAGATCAATGGGGAGTTGTGGGGTGCCCTATGGTGTCGATTAGAGTGTGTAATACTTTAAGCTCTGTGATCAAGAAAACATGAAAAATGAGTTTTGTTTTTTCCGTATGATGAAAGATCCTATGTAGACCTAATCATACTTACCATTCTCAAAGTAACTATGCCTTGTGAAGATGGTTCCTAGGGAAACGTCCTAAAAGAGCTCACGATGTCTTCCAACAACTGAAGAATAAACCAAGGTAATGGTAATGAGGTTCAAGTGTTGCGTGTAGTGTCACCTATAATGAAAGGATGCCCTAGATTTTGGCCACTAAAGTACCTTTGTCCCACGTGAGCATTTGAGTCTTTATTTTCTTGGAAGTTTGTTACAAGTACTCAACAGTAGATGAGTGAGGTAGCCCCAAAGAGTACCACATGCACTCGACCTAAGACAAACCCCCACTGAATTGAGTCTCCACCATGCTTAGGTATTATTTTCTATGGGATGATTGAAGGATTTTAAGCTCCATAGAAAGTCAACAAATATGTTTCAAAGGTGTAAGAGGACCATGGAATCTTATGGGATGCCTACCCCCAATCACCCTAAATTGAAGTATCAATGTTTCACTGGAACTTAGTTGGTTCAAGTTATGGTCATTTTTAGGGAGTTTTAATTCACTTATGGAATTATCTTTTAAGAAAAAATAGAACAAGTACTCAAAAATTTGCAAATTGGATGCCTTTGAGTACAAAGCGTATGGAAGCTTAATCTGTGATGCAAGTGAGCATAAAAAGTGTGATAAGATGCAGATATGTGGTTATCATCTATAATATCCTTCTAAGTACACTAATTGTTGATTATTCCTTCCATTTGAAAATAAATATATTGTGGATTATGGGTGACTTACTCTTTTACTATTAAATTATGTGGATTTTAACAAGGGAGATGGAAATTCAAATGTCTTTAAGAAATTTTTCATATCCAAGCCCAATTTCGTCTAAGAGATGCAAGGGAAGAAGAGATTACTTACTTTCTCTAATAAAAGTTTCTCCTAGTCCCAAAAGATTAAGTACTAAATGCTTTGGTTAGTAGTAATATTTGTGGATGATGGGCCAATTTATTCTTTACTAATTAATCTATGTTAATTGCAGAAAATTTTAGCAAACTAGTTTGAAAACCAAATGTGGAATTTGGCCATTTACATTTCTCCTTAATTAATCTATGTGTGTATTGCAAATACAAAATAAAAAATACTATAATTTCTCCACGAATTGAGGTTAGTAAAGAAACTAGGGATATTAAACAAAAAATATAAAATAGAGGTGAAGGTAATTCACTAAAGGTTGCCAATCACCTCAGAAAAGAGAAAATACAAGGCTCATTTTTTGCTTCCCAGTGACCCCACAAGTTTAGCTGCACACAGACTAATGCATGCATTTGTGAGAAAAGTTTAGCCACACACACATGAATGCACGCATTTGTGAGAGAAAAATCTGCGCAGACGAGAAAAGAAAATTTAAATTTCACTTATGTGGGCATAGAAGAGGTTCATGAGGTCTATAAAAATTCCAAATATGTGTTGAGCACCTTGTAGGATGGTTCTGTAGAGATAATGTAGTTGAAAAATAATATTCATATTAATGAAAAGGCAAAAGTATGGTCATCATTCCCGTGGTAGTGTTTTTGTGGAAATAGTGTACCAAAAGGCACCTCCCTAGGAGGAGATTGTTCCCTACAAATGATCACACCCATAATTGGTGTTGTTAGTGGACAAAATTAAATAAACACAACATTGGAAATAGTGGAAACAATGCATACATAAACATAAACTAAACAAACAAGTAAATACACAAGCAATTATCAATGGAGCAAACAAATCAACAAAATAATGTCAAAAGATCCCTTTATTGATTTCTCATAGTATAGGTTGAATACAACAGATGAGTCTTAGGCACTTGAAGAAAATTTGTTGAGTTGTGGTGCTAAAAAACCCTGAGCAAGGGGGTTTCTTTTCTTCAATCTCTTTCCAAGTTTCTCCTCTCTTTCAAAGAACTAGGAAGACTCTCCAACGGTTGATTCCTCTTTTCTTACCATGATGATGGATTTCTTAGAAGCAATATGGAAAACATGCTAGTGATATTCCATTCTTTGGCTTCAACAATTGAATGGTGGTTTGATCTAATATCAATTTGGTAAGAATAACAATGTGTCATATTTTCCCTATCCCATGGCTTGTTTATATAGAATCTTTTGAATCTATCTTACCCCTCTTCGTTCATGCATGATAATGACACATGAGTAGGACAAGAGGATTCCATTGAGTGTTACATAAATTTGACTATACTCGACTCAACTCATGTTGGAGAATCGATCCCAAGTGTGTGGAGTGGTCCTAAATCGTTGAGTCATCCCCTTCAACCACACTACTTTTGAATGATATTCAACACATGAGTTTATGGAAGAAATAACTGCTAGACATCAATTGTTTTTATCTTTATAAACGTTGGACCTTACGATAAATTGAATTATTTAAACTTCATGATGTATTCAAATTGAAAATCTTCACTTGTGCATTATTCTTAACAACTTTTAGTGCCTTCTGGATTGTGCCAACATGTGTATGAATTTCATGTGTTAGCACTACTATTAACATTTAATTTGGCCATAAATCAACTCAAACTATCCTTGGTTCACCCGACAGTTCAAGCAATCACATCAGGGACAAATTTAAAGATTGTTAATGTTTCTATTGGTATAAGTGATATTTCTCTACCATACAAAATAGTTTGTGCAAACTAGAGAAATGATTTATAGTGACCTTACTAAAATTCCCCTAATAGAAACAAAGGTAGAGATAATACTTAAGAATGTTAACAAGGAGCTGAAACAAGAAAGAGGAAATTCCAGAGCCAAGAAGAATCAACTACATGAGTAGAAGAAGTTGATAGTGAAATTTTGGGTAGATGAAGTATATGGAGAAGAAACTAAAATTTTATTACAAAAAATAGAAACTCAAATGCAATCATTGAGGAAAAAACCAAAAATTTTAAGTATAGAACATGTTGAAATAAAAACAATTCTTCATGTTGAAAGGAAAATTGCACTTACTCAAAAAGCTAATACACAGTGATAATGAAGTCATTAAGTTGTAGAAGAGAATTCAAAAACTAGAACAATCCCTCCAATGTAATATTTTAACAACTCTCGTTCAAGTTTACCCAAATTCATAAAGATATACAAAACAAATTTCTGAAGTATTGGAAGATTTGAATATTTCAGCAGTTGAATTGAGGAAAACACAAATCTCATTGGAAGAAACAAAAGACAACATGAATATTAAAGATATTAGATCAATATAGAAAGTGAGAGGAACAACCAATTATATTGTGAAAATTGAATTTCTCAAGAAGAAACTAATAAGTTGAAACTAAAATTAAAGGGAAATGCCTCATTAATGGAAGAAAAATGGGGAGTTTCCAATAAAATTATATAGGTATTGAACTCAATTTTCTAGTATATTGGTGTTGTTGTAGAGAAAATTTCGCTACTAAAAAAATCTTAGCCAACCATAAAATGAGTTTAAAATTAAAGAGGAGAGAGAGTCCCAAAAGAAAAATAAAATAAAATACTTTAATGAGAAAAATCCAAATGAAATCAGGACCTTAAATGTGGTTGAAAAAGTATGTTTTTTTGCAGAGATAAGAGAGGTCATAAAGAAAAACCTTCTTCACATCCCAGCTTCTAATTGTCAGAGAATGTCATAGTGTAGTTTTAATGTTTAATGACAAGTTTTATCAAAGAATGAGAGTTGGATTGCCAAGTTGTTTGGATCAAAATTGGAAATTGGATCCTTGGGAGGCATATGAAACACTATTATCAAATATGAAAAATCAAATTAACAATAGTTTTGAACCATATAAAGCATTAAAAGGTCGAAATATTTCTAATTGTCTACAACATGACCTCCATGTTTTTTGGGTTGTGAAGACATTTTTGATGGAAAAATTGAATTATTATAAGCACTCAAGCTTGCCGATAGGTTTCCAAACAAATAACTTATCAGCGTCCACTTGAAACAATTTTGCAAAGATATGAAAGGATTATCTCACCTACAATTATGGAAGTTGTGGAACCAAGAGCTAGTCAACCTAATGAATGAAATATTGTATTTAGTTTCATTAACTGCAAGGGTTAACATATTTATCTTTGATGAGAAAATTTTGTATAAAATTTAAAAGACTCATTAGATAAACTTAGTTATAAGGAGTAACAAGTTTGACTATTACTTAGTAATTGAGAACTTAATTTTGATGTGTTATTTAAAGAGAAGAGGATGAGATGAATGAGGTTAGAATATTTTGAAATTTTGGTCTATAATTTTAATGCGTAATCTTCCTTAGAGAATAATAAATGTAGAGACAAATTTATTCTAGATATTGATATGTTACAGTATATGATGTTTCCTACCTATGGTATTCTTTCCAAAATTTGTTCTTATATATTTGAAGTGAATGTATGGTGTAGTAGGTTCCTCTTGAAATAAATTCAAATTTATTAATATTATATTGTTTGACAAAAATACATGTTTCTACTTTTAAGATGCCTTCATAGCCACTCCATTATCGTCAACATGAGAATTATCTTTTGTTTTCTTTGTTTTCTCACCGGGGGTTCTAGAATTGGATTCTCCTTTGGCATGGAAGTGAAAACCATGCTCAACTTCTAATTTCTTCATACCTTCAAACTCTTAAAATCATGTAAGTGTCAAGAAAATTCTAGTATGTTGGGTCTTAATTAATCTCTGAGGTTAAGTCTACATTACATTCTAAGGTGTTCTATCTTTGGATTATCTTTTTTATTTAAAATCCTTATCTTCTTTATGAATGCCTTGGTCACTTTTCAAATGAGAATTGTCTCCATAGTATAGTAGTCAACATGACCTTGACTATTGGGAATGATACATAAACTATAATATATGAAGTTGGAATGTAGCTTCTAAAATGTTCTATACTTATTATGAGAGCGAAATTTTGTTTCTATAATAGGAAAAAAATCAATTCATGTTTTTGCAAGGCTTGCTGATGAAAGAAATTATGAGTTTTTCCTTTAATTTATTTTTTTGAGATAAAAGAGTACCTGTTGTCTCATTATATGCAAAGTTATAAAGAAAATAATCCTTTCAATATTCATGGCTAACCAACCATGGTTGATGCTATTCCCCTTCAAAATTTCTCAAATTCCATCTACAACTCATTTTTCCATTCAAAATTTTTATCCTAAAGTGTTTATTTCAAAGAAATGACAATAGAGAAATAATATGGTACAAATATTCTAATAAAATTAATCTTTCCAAATAGTGAATGTAATCCTTTCTCATTGGTTGGGGCCTTCAATTCAAATATGAACCTAATCCTCTTAGGAATAATATAAATTCCTTTGTGTTTGTAATGTGGCCTAAGATTCTTCCTTCAGATAGAGCCAACTAATCTCTTGGAATTAAGTGATATCACATATTCTCTACGTATTTCAAGGACTCATTGTACATGTTCCCAATGTGAACCTCTAATATTCAAATATTTTATTCATTTATCCTAATAACATGGTATAATATTTCAAATTAAATATGCAAATGCATGTTCCATATCCTTCTAGAACATCAGACCAACATTTTTTCATTGGAAGGGCATACAAGGATAAGTGGATGCTCCCCAAGGTGTGACGAAAGTTATTTTATTTCTATCATCATTATCATCTAAAATTTAATTGTATCTAGAGAATCCATCTAGCATAGACGCTATTCCTAATCCACTAGTTTATTCGAACACTACTTCAATATTTGGGACTGTGAAATAACCTTGAGTGAGGCATTATTGTCACAAAAGTAAATATAGAGCCTTATCTCTTCATTCCTCTTTTGGGCTATTACTGGGTTTAACATCCGATGGGCGTCCCTAATTTTCAAGATGATTTGAGCCTTCTCACATTTTATTAATCTATGTTTCAAACAAAGGCTTGAGATTAAGATTTATTATCTTTGGTTTTTTACTAACTAGCTTATCATTTTCTTTCAATAGAATCACAAAGTGAATCACCTCATTGTTATACACCCTGAAGTCCATGGAAAAAATCTTGGAAGGTTTTGAATAAAATAATTTATTGATCAATTTCACAATATGAACAATGCATCCCAAGATTCAACCATCTAGGACTTTCAAGTGTCTAAGTGTTTTTTTTTTGGTCTCTTATACTCCTCTTGAGGGTGTTGTACCTACTAACATGTCAAAGGGATATCCTTGGTAAGAATTCCCAATTAGACCTCAAACCATTTGGTGCAGGAGTCCAAGTAGTGGGTCCTAAGGTAATGCCTTGACCGTGATGTCATACAGAGGAAAGTAAGATAACTCTGTCAATAGCAAGGGTGTGACTGATGCAGTGAGTCAAGGAATGAGTATGAGAGGTTCCAATACTTCAAGGGGAGATCTAGGTGAAGGTGAGTTCCAGGTTGAAAGGGATCAGTCCCAAATAGGCTAAGAACACACAACGCAAAGGACATGCACGGGTTCCAGAAGAGCAGTCGACAAAGATGCGGCAGTCGCAACATACAAGGTAATATAACATGAAAAACACTCATGAATCTATCCGAGATGAGTGTGACATTTAATATAACAAGGTTTAGAGAAAGGTCTCTCTATTCTTTGATAGAGAAGTCAACACGGATGGTGACAACATTAACAACATATGCAACACATTAACAACAAGATTCATATAAGTACATGTGAATCAGTTCATATACAAGTACATAAGTTAAACAACATATATCATTAAGGAAATCAGAGCAGTCCAACTACAATAACAACATATGCATGAAAATGTGTTAGCTTTCATTATATAAAGAAGTGTAATCACAATCATACAATATACCATGTAAACCTACTAGCCCTATAAGTAGAATGTTGCAGCCACATCTTCTTGCTCCTCCAAAGAGATGTAATAGCTCAGTGCAGTTTAGAAACCAAAGCGCATTACAATATTGTCTAAGCCTTCTTCAAGATAATCTTAGTAGAATCTTGGCTAACCAAAATCCCTTACAATGAGTTATGAGGGACTATTTATACCAAAGGGTGGGGTGACCCTTGAAATTCCCCTTTCTGTTAGTTCAACTACCCTCTTGACTCTTCACCTACTCTATGATTGTTACATCCAATTGTTGACACTTGAGTTACACTTGACATGACTCAACATTACAATGCACATGTACTTATGTGAGAAAACATGGCTTGAGAAAGCCTTGTAAGACATCACTGAAACTCAGTCTGTTGTGGTCAAACCAACTCTTTGACATGCATATGATGGTGAATCTGGTGAACTGATGCCAAGCTTGGTCGTCTGTGATGGTGTGTGTTATCGCTCAGGTTGTCCCTTGGCTCCTTAAGGGATACGGCCGAGGTAACCACAGACCAAGCTTTCGACTGCCGGTCCTAGCCTACCAGCAGTCAGAGAGGGCTCTCTCTTTGGGATTTAGCTTTGTTAGGGAATGATTTCAGGCTAGATATGATGCACATGGGTTTTTGTTTGAGTTTGGCGGGATGGTTGATCTATTCAGGCAGAGTTGGCATGCGAAACGTAAGAAGTTCAAACCATTGGGCATGGAGTCAATGAATGTGGACTGAAGGGTGTGTTTTCTTTGACGGAATAGGAATACAGAGCAGGATAGCTACACGTGGACCAATATTCAAGCTGGAAATGAGATGAAATGGAGGTCAGGGAATGAAAGGCAATTAAGTAGCTTTCATCACGCTAACAGAGGGAAGGTGAGTGAACATTATATAGGAGCAATCAAGATTTCTTGAACAATATTCATATATGAAGGAAACTAGTGTAAATATGAGCAAAGAGGTATTCATATTCATAGGCTAATTTAGAAGAGAACATAGAGAAATAACAGGAATTGAGCACAGAGTGCTATTAAGCGAACTGTAAGCTAGTCTTATTTTCTGTTATTTAGATCATGACACAAAGGTGATATAAACACATTAAAACTGAAAACAGAGGCAAGAAAGACTTATTGAGCCATGAAGAAGGCACGGGGATCCTGTAATTAGCTCTTCAGACATCAAATCCACAACAGACAGTTCATAATCCAAATGTTCCAGCCATCTTTGATCGTAGAAAATCTCAGGTTTACAGCACAAGTCTCGAATGACTCAGTCAAACAACCACCCTTTGAACAACAAACATCGTTGTTTAAATAGGCAAAATATCTATAACAAACAGATCTTAGATAGATCTGATGGAGTCACTGCTTCTAACCTAATTTGTACTTAAATAAATGCATAAAATATCTATTTAAGCTACGCTGGAGGCAGCAACATCAAAATTGAGTTTAAGTATGGGTCATTTCTTGTGATGCGCTGGCTATTTGGCCATAATTGTGCCTTGAATACTAAAACGATACCCATATGTGTCTCTGTACACCGCTTCTGCAAAAGATGGGCTTTGAATCCTTTTATCAGCACCGTTTAGGCGGTTCTGCTGCCTCAGGTGGCTTTAATACGTTTAATAATGGCTTGGTGAGCTTTGATGGCTCTGAGCCGCTTTATTTGACTTTGATGAAGGTCTTTGAACTGTTCAATCACCTTTTTTGCTTGCCCAGAGATAGATGGGGAAATTAATGAATTCAGAATATTTATTTACCAGATCTTTCAATTTAGTCTCATCTAAATATTCACTGGCTTCATCTTTAAGGTGCAATCTGATCTCTATGCCACGTCCAAGTGGTTCATTCTCTGTATCTTCAGATACCACAAAAGCTTCATCAGCTTTCGATTCCCATATGTACTGTTTGTCATCTTTGTTCTTGCTAATAACTTCCACATGGTCAGCAACTAGGTAGACTGAATAAAATCCTACTCCAAACTGGCCAATAAGGTTCAAATCTCCACCTTTTTGCATTTGTTCCAGAAAAGATGAAGTTCCAGATTTGGCAATTGTCCCCAGATTTTTTATGAGATCCTCCTGAGTCATTCCTATCCCACGATCTCGAATTGACAGTATCTTGTTTTCTTTATCCAATTTGATCTTGATGTCGAGCCTGGTGTTGTCACCTTCTCCCAGCACATTCTTGTCTGTGAGAGCCATCAATCTGATTTTATCGAAAGCATCAGAAGCATTTGAGATGAGTTCTCGCAAGAAGATATCCTTGTTGCTGTAGAGAGAGTTGATGAGGATGTCCATTAGCCTCGAAGCCTCTGCCTGGAACTCGAATTTCTGGGCACTAGCTTGCAATGTCTTCCAGGAAATGGACTTTGACTCCCTCTGCGCAAAATTTGCGTCCTTAGAGAGTGCATCCGGAATGGCTCCACCGATGCCTTCCTCCATCTTCGGAGGACTGGCATTCTCATCGGCAGGGCTCGCTTCCTCCGCGTTGGCTCTAAGATGGGGACTCTGATGCGGGATAAATGTGAGAATGATGAGCAGAAACAGAGCAGTTGGCACCAAACACGGCATAACGAAAATCATAGGATTTCCACTTTATATGACCAGTTTCTGATTGTCTAGGCAAAAATGATCCTACAGAATTATCAACACGCCAAAAAATGCATGCATCTTGCTCTCAAAGTTCAATTGGGGATAACTGAAGAAAACACAATCCTTAAGAGCTAATCTGGATTGCCTCAGCTATGAGCTTGACACCATGAAGGACTAGATCATTGCTGATCATATCTGATGGTTTGGTAAGGTAGCCATAAATTGTCCTCTTTCCATCATCTTCTACAAGGCCCTTTCTGTTCAATTGTTCCATATCTTGGTCTCACTCTATCCCAGTCCTCTCTTTCTCTATCTCTGTCTCTATCTCTGATCCTATCCCTAAAGTGATTTTCTCAAGCAAATGTGGCCCTTGATGACTTACTCTTTACTTCATTCACTCTTACAGTCCTCCCACCAATTTCCTCTCCATCCATGTCATTGATTGCATTAACTGCAGCTCTGGGATTAGTAAAAGTGACAAATCCATAGCATTTACCCCCAAACTCTCGGTCATTCACAATCATCAGGCTATCTGCATAGAATTTATCACAATCCAGATAGTAATGATCATAAACAATAAAGCTTGAAAATTAGGTCTGCTGCCCAAGTTTTCCTGAAAGGTTGGCACCTTGATAATTTCTTGTAATGCAGTATATGATGCCTCTGATATTAGGTCTGGCACCAGGGACCACCAGTGGACCTGACCAGTATCAAATTAGGTCCAACAATAACACTGCTGCACTCTTCAAGCCAAGAATAGAGTCCCAATAATGCACAATTACAACAGTAATGAAGTATACATATATCGATGAAAGCCCAAAAGTACCACGTTTCAAATAAATATAAGCCATATGTTTCCGGACTAAAAGCGATATTAGAGCAAAAAAACTCCCATTGATAAGCAATAATCATTTTGACAAGAGATGTGTATTGATGTCAAATTCACCTGTGTAGAAGCCCAACTATCTCGGATAAGGATGCATGATGAGGCAAATCTGGAATATGAATATCTAGATAAAGCCTTTACTGCGATGATGGTGCCATAAATCTCAAAGGCCCTTTGAATGGAATCTTCAGTAGAATCATATGGAAGGCCACCAACATATACTGAATTTTCATCATCAACCATCATCTTTCTAATATTTTGGATGCTTGATAACCGTTTTTTCACTTCAAACTTGAAACATTGAAGAACTTAAAGAAGACCAAACACTGGACATCCTCAAATTTTCAGCATCAAAGGTGCAAGAATGCCTTCGTATGAAATAGGAAGTAAAGGAATTGAACTTGTGATACTTTTCTTGAAAAGGGAGTGATAAAGTTCCCGAAATGTTACTAGGCCATTTGTATTTGTTGATCCTGCTGAAATTAGTCACAACATCTAAAACAAGCCAACAATATGGTGATAGACCCCTTTCTCAAGGTTGTCCTCCAGTTGATATCAAGGTTTTGCAACCCAAGATTTCATGCAGACAATCACAATATCTTTCTTTTCAAATAATGCCATCTCCTCTGCATATGCTATTGTGCTATCATGATAATGGTTTGAATTTTCACTAGTAATGGAACAGTAGCAACGATGCAGATGTTGATCCACCAAGTACTTTTCTTGCAGAGGCATTTATGTGAATACACCTCAAGAAATTGTCAAACATAGAATGTGTTGCAGGACCATCGAATAATCCTTTCACGAGCACTTGACTTTACATCCCAAACATACAAAACATCATTATGACCAGCATGAGTAGTAAACTGCATACATAAACAAGCAATATATCCTTTGACACCATCCCAAGCCACCATCTTTGGATAGCTAGCGTGTCCTGGAAACATTCTCTCAACTTTTAATGTCTCAAGGGATGAAAAAGCCACACAAGCATCATCAACAACAGTCAGAAAACAATCCACCCAAGGATGATATGTACCAGGTGGTGGCAACAAAATCTGGCGCACAGGTGCCACATGTTGATGCATTATTGAAATCACATTTCCACCCTCTAAATCCCACACACGAACAGTACAATCCATACTACCTGATATCAATACTTGTCTACTGTGCTCCATTGGAGTAAACACCATATTATGTGCTGCCAAACAAAGTATAGGACCTGTTTTTGCAGATACTCCTCCACTTAGGCACTTAATAAGAAGGAAGGCATCACCAATTAAATGAGGTATATCTGAAGCAGTTTGTGATTGCCATGTACTCTCCATCCCTTCTACTAGGAGTACAGCTGCAGTGGCACTATGTCTGCCATTTACAGCCATGACTAGATTGACAAGCTGAGGAGCAACTGCAACAGCTAAATGTGATTTAACTAGGCTAGGATACCAAACAGCTAATGCTGCACCTACAATTATACGTGAAGTATTTGCATCTTTATCTGTTCCCCTAATTATAGTACTCCAATCTTGAACCTCATCCAATTTTTTTCCAGCTCCTTCACAAAAACTATCCTTTTGAACACATGGTTTTTTCAATTGGGTACAATCTTGTCCCACACATGAAAACAGAGAGTGCTATTGCCATTGCCAAGGTTGGGATACAAAACCCCAAACCCCATCCAACATTATTTTTGAATGTACATGAGCACAGATATAGACACAACCAAACCACTGGACATTCCAAAGTACCACCAATTGAAGAATGAACTCTTGTGCTTCCTCTCATCTGGGTCTCGGTCATCACACTGGTCTGTCCCAAATGCTTGCAGACAAGGTTTGTTCCCTCCTTGCCTCAGTAGCAAATATGGTACATTGCGGCATGCAAAGTACGACATATTTGGCCTGTAAACATGTCGATCATGAAAGATGAGTAACCTGCTGCAGCAGGAGGCTAACAGTGTGCATGCACCTCATGGTGACATCTTGTTGAATTAAACTCTTACCTCTGTTGCAACCAACACATTAGTTCATCCCCTTCATCCAACTCATCTGCTAACATGCATATGGTCTTCCTGGGTATGGTTGAACTGGAAACACACTAATGCATAGTGTGTGTTGATCTTCAAGTGTGTGTTGGTGGTCATGTACATCAACTTACCGAAGTGAATGTTCAACCCCATTTGGACTTGTTTCTTGTCTTTGCCTTCGTGAGTGTGTTGAATGGGTTGGATTGCATGTGTGCGCTTAGCGACATGCATGCTATTGGATCCTTTGCATGTGATCAATAACACTACTCACCATTTTTGCTCTATTTCCATTATTACAATGGATCTTTAACTTGTACTATCTTAGTTTCATCTATGAGTGCATGTTGTGCCCACTATTGTTCATGTTCCTACAACAACTCATGCAATTTCATGTTCTTCAAGAGTTTCTTCTTTAGCACGTGAAACTCCTTCTTTGTTCAATGCTCTACTTCACATGACCTTCGTGTCATGTCGTCACTTCATAGCCTAAGCCTCCAAATTTTCTTTCATTATTAGTGGATTTGCTTGATCTTGTAACTTTGCTCTGCCTATATGTTGTTAACAACCTTCCTCTTGCATTTGTTGTGTTCGCTACATTCACTATGCTGAGGTTAGTTGTTGTTGATGATTCTACTCATTGTGATGTTGCTGCTTCATCTCCTTGTCCACGAACAACTTGATTTATTTGTGAGTAGGTAATCCCATGGACACTTGACTGATTGCATCCCCAAGCATCCTCTAAATGATGTCTTCATTTCTTCCGTCTTGGAAACCCTTATACCTATACTACTAAGAGGTAGATGAATGCCTGTGATACCTAGAGACATGGTAACACTCATAGAAAGCAATCTATGAACAAAGAAACAAAATGAACATGAGAACTAACTTGAAGCATACCTGGGTAAATGATCGTGAAGGTTGTGCAATTTTGGCTGTGAGGTCGAGAGACTAACTACCAAGAGTACACAAGTCACAGTACAAGCTACTTGGAGACTAGCTGACTACTGGAACTGTAAAATGCACAATCCATTTGGGTAGTTGGCTGCTGGGATTATGGAATTTGCAATTATAGTTGGGAAATACTACTTGCCCAGGGATAGATTTGTGCAAAGTTTTGGGCCAAGAAGCCACGCACCTATAGAAATGTGCAATTCAGTCTAGGAAGCTAGTATTGGGCTAGAATGTGCAACTCTCGAGAGGAATGTGAGCTTTCCTTCTCCAAATTGTGCAATGTAGCCCTGGTGAAGGCAATGACTAGGCCAAGGTTGGCTCAACTCGCCGACGAGAAACTAAAAGAAAGTAATTTGATGAAATGCATGGTGACACTAAGTGATAACAGAAGTGATAAATAGCGCATGCAAAACATGAAACAAATATTGAGCAAATAGATCAACATGCATGTATGTAAGGTCGTTCGCCAGTTGGGTGAACGTCTCTAAAAAACAGTTTCATGCACGCGACAGGAGTGAGATAGCAACGAAAATTGAAACATAGATTGGAAAATCTAGAATACATGTAAATGAGAACACATATTCAAATAAATCAAGCAAACAACACTCACACAAGTCAATAGACAAAAAGTGATAGAAATGCCAGAAAATACAAGTTGAGGCCACTTACCCATGAATAGTTAAGTCGTATTTGTCGAAGAGTCCTAGATGTGTTGTGGGATGTTAGAGCTCCAAGATCAATGTGAATGAATGAAATCTGATGTGTCGAATAGATAAGTTTGGTCCCAAGACGCGCATGCCACAAATCTAAGAAAAAGCGACACTTGGATGGAAACTTCTAAAACAACTTTGCATGTAACCCCCAACTACTAAAAATGGCTCCCTGAATCATGGGAGGCCTATTGCATTTTGTCTCTTTCTATTCCAGGAAGATCAAGCCATGCATACATGCAAGTCAAGTTTGCTTAGTCCCGGGTGGAACTAGTCAACCAGACTGTCCATGCATGCCAGTGGTCAACTGCTTGGGGAAAATGCACATACTTGACTATAAGTTGGACTAACTGTCCAAGGGGATTGTGCAATTTATGGGATGAACAGCTAACTGCTACCCATATTTATGCAAATATTAGGCTAAACTGCCTATTGATGGGAAAAATTACGCAATTCCTGTTGGGATGGTTGGATGGCAGGATTGTGCAATCGTTGAGCCTAGTAGTTTGTCAGAGGGAATTGCATAATTCCTGGAGGGAAAGGCTAGATTCCCTCTAGAAATGCACAAATTTCACTAGGAAGCTACTCAGTCTATAGATGTACCAAGTCCGGGTGAGAAGCATGTGAAGGGAAAGATCAAACTATGATCGACAGGCTATCTTTGAGTAGGAAAGACATTGAATCTTGAGGACTTGACGAGGCAAGGAAATTCTCTATGAAGGTTGGTAGGGAGGCTCGAAAATAGGCTAAAGAAAAATTTTGGAGGTGGTTGTAGCTGCTACAACACTTGGCGACACACTGGTAGAACTCCAGCTCTCTGAATGGACCTTATTCATGAGAATAAAGTCTAACAGCTCCAGAGGTATTGTTCAGCTCTCAACTCATTTGACTTAACACTAGCTTTATTGTAAGACGTAGCATCTTTCAGACTCTTGTTCGATTGACGCACATTCCAAGCCAAGGAAAATTAGTTCTTTTGACTGGGATTGTGGGGTATATAAGTGCACAAGAAGTATAGTTATTAGAGTCTAAGTCTCATCTCTCGTGTTTCTCCACTACCAGTGGGACTCGACTTTTATAGACATATTTGGCAGTGCAACCCCAATCTTATATGTCCATAAATCAAGGGCTTCTAAGTCCCTAAAAGTGTTGTTTCATACCCTAAATGAATAAGGTCAGCTGATTACATCATCTCCCAGAAGTTCTGCATGAAAAACTACTCAGAATTGGTAAAAACTAGATCATCTCACTTGCTCCATGGTCAAAGTATGATGCATCTCACCTAATGCACATGGGGTGTGCAATGCATACTAAAAATCCCTTCTATGGGGTGTGATGGGCAAGAGTAAACAAATGGCAGAGACAGTTTGCAAGGTGAATGATCATGAAATCTTCCAGAAACTTCTCCTGTGACACTTGCCTCTCTGACTTCGCCCAGGGATGAGTAAGAGATCATGAAATATCCAAGTGGAATTGAGAAATATCAAAGCAATGACACTAATCAAAAACCTAGAAGCTCACTCACCCACCTACAAACATATATATATGGATCCCTCATTCTAGAGATACAAAGGCTGGAATTTTGCATCTTGTAAGCAAGTGTTGTTGGTTTCTTTGTGGAACATCCTAGTGTTGAGTGATCTAGCTTTTCATGAGGTGAAAAAGGGCTTTCATGCAGGGAGGATGGTGCTAGGTTAGATCAATGGGTTGTAATCCTTTCTTCAACCACTTCTATCAATAAAGTTATTTGAGTTTTCCTCTATATTCTTGTATGTCTTTGAATATTGAATTGATATATGCATTTGTATGGTCAATATATATCTAATCCTATATTGTTTATGATTGCAGACCTCTATGCTTTGATGGTATTATGCTGCTTTGACTCTACAGGTGTTCTTTGAAATAGGACAAGCCAGGACAGAGGGGAAAAGATCTGTCAAAGGAGAGAGGAAACAAGCAAGGAGCCAAGCGAAAGACTGAGGTTGGTACTCTCTGCTTCTCTCTCATCTACTTCTCATAAAGGAAAATAGAAGTAACTTTAGTTTGTTTGTTTCTAAGATAGCTACCCATCTTAGTGGGACTAGCAACTCCAAATGGACACTAGTTTTCCCGATAATAAAATGGCGACTCCGCTAGGGAGTGAATAGCTTGTTCGCTTGTTTCTAGTTTGTTTATTGTATAAACCACAGACAGAGCCTGAAGTTATGCCAGCTAGTCTTCGAACTACTTTTGCTATGCAACTGCAAAGTAGATAAATGTTGCTTCAGTCAATCTCTAGGTTAGTTTATCAATTAAACATCTGACTTTCAAACATCCTAAGTGCCCTAGTGGTGGCTCAAGTAACCTCATTAGATCAGCCCCTATGTTTTATATTTACTGACTATCATTAGATCAGCCTAAATCCATGAACTAAGCTGCAAACTGTGACCAAAAACCAAGCTAAAGTCTCGTCCCGGACCATCGCACTGTCTCCTTTTGATAGTCTAGATGCATCACACCTCCTGTGTGCTATAGGTGATATGCATCCCTGTTCCCCTGTGTTACAGGTGCGATGATAAGATAAGATTGTTTATGCCTCCAAATTTTGGTTTTCCTTCACTCTCTTTAGCTTTATTCAAGATTTTTGTTGTCTGTGATCAGTATACCACTGTTGAAACTCCCTTCCTTTTCATTATTTAGCCTCCATTGTATAAAGAATTGTGAATTTTTTTATGTATTTTTCGCCATTTACAGTTCTCCTTTATAAACAGTAGCTTAATGGAACTGTCGTCTTTTGATTTGAAAGTGTCACAAGTGTCGTTTTCAGTCAAAGAAAAGAATCCTCCTCTTTTTGATAGTCGATTACACTATTACTCTTGTATTTGATTTAAATTAATATTATTTCAATTGTCAAAAGCAATTTTCAATTCAAAATCCCAAAGTGTCGTCCTTGTCTTCCTTTCGTATTTTGAAGAGAAAATTGTTAGTACTGTTGCTTTGAGAGAAAAGATAATTCAGATTTGTACTTAGCATTCTTTTTGCCATTCACACATAAAGAAAGCGAAAAACAAATACATGCATGTGCATTTGCATTTAGATTGCTTGTTGATTTTGATTTAGGATAGTGCATCTAGTGTGTGCTCTCTACTCTATGTTGAAATAATTTCACTTCTCTTTCCTTAGTAGCTAGGATTTTCATTGCAAAAAGAAGAATAGATGACTATTTATCATCTTAGATTGGATATTTAGGAATTGTATATCTACATCACGCAGTGAACCATAAAGGCAAGCTTCTTAACAAAGATCAACTGTAAAATAAATTTCAATGAACATAAAAATTCTTTGCAACCTAACGCACAACATTTAGAAGTCTAGGCGAGAGATGTATTCCAGTGTCGTAAATCCTGGTAACTATCGCTTTCATCATAGGTTGGGTGATTTCTCCTCTTTGAGATGACAAGTGCTAGTATGGCATTATGCTCCCATGTATCGTCGAGTATATATTGGGAGACCACAATAGGCTATATCCTTTATCCTTAGGAAGTTGTGTCTACCACCATATCGATCGCAATGCACTGAACACAACATTCGGGAAGATTGATTGTCGTACCATAAAAAGTATTATGCAGTTTTACGATTGGTTTGGTAACCCCTCTGTCTAGATTTCCAGAGTAGTCACTTTCTTTCTTTTTCAGACTCCTTAAAAGAAAAGGTACATCTAAGCACCTGTCACTTCAGGCTCATTAAAAATTGAAGGCAACTAGAGTCATCTTTAGCTTTTTCTCGACTCTTAAAAATTGAAAAAGCAACTTGTGTCAAAGCGTCATAAAATTTATTTTAATCGGAATAACATCCATGTTCCCTCATTGATCTTAGGTTGAGAAAATGGATTACAGCAACCAAAGATTTCCCCTTGGGGGAAATCCTAGTCCTTTCTCCTCTTGGGGAGATGTTGGTGCACCTCATATGGCCAGATTGTCCCTTCTAGGACTAACAATTGGCTTGCCAGTATGGCTCTTCTCAACCTCTATCATTCAAAGCACCATGATTCCTGAGAAATCAAATTAGAAACTAGATGATACTAGAGTTACTCCCCAACCTTCTACTTTGTTTTTTTCTCCCTCTCCTTCTTCCTCTTCGCTTGGTAAAGCTAAAAACCAAGTAACTGAGAAGAAGAAGAAAGAAAAGGAGAAGAAGAAGAAGAAGCCAATAGTGAAAGGGGGAAACCAAGCATCATCTAGCAAAAATCCACACACTGCATTGTCCAAACCTAAATCTCCATGTGTCATTTGCAAAGGGGACCACTATCATTGAGATTGTCCTTGCATCCCAGGGATCTTAAGGGACTAGTCTCCCCAGTTGCACAATCCGGTGTCCTCAACCTCTAAAAATCATGTTGAAAGTACACCATCAACTAGTGAAAATGAAGTCACTGGATAAAAAGGAAGATTTAAAATTCCTTATAGACTGTGTGAAGGTGATCATGCCATCCACCGTTGTCCCTTCCTAGACGAAGCTAAAGGAGTCTTGGATAACCATCCTGCTTCACCGCTACGGCTTCCTCCTGGACACAAGAACTATTGCCGAGTCCATCACTAGTTGAAAATCCAACTGACACACCTTTGTGGTCAGTTGAAGCATCTATCATTGAAGATAAACCCTCTGATTCCAAACCAGACCAAATTCAATGGGTTGAGACAATAGTCGACCCTGTCTTGTCTTCAGAAGGTCTACCTTCAGATGATACAGTCACCAAAGAGAATGAGAATGACACTATTCAAGTTCTCTTTGTAAACATAGACTCCAATGAACATCGGGGAAATCTAACCGTTCCTTTACCATGGGAAGGAAGTTCATCAGAGATGTATCCGGCGGTTTATTCAGTCCCACCTCCAAGCAACCTAGTCATTTCCTTCGACTGGAATCTACTAGGCAGACCCCGTCTACCGTCTAATGTACCATTCTGAATCATTATACAAGCTTACATAATGGTCATGGTTGTTACTATCATAGATGAAGGGGCTTCTGTGAGTATCATTTCCTCAACTCCTTGGAAAGCACTTGGTTTGCCATTGCTTTTTCCTGAGATGCAAAATGTGACAGGCTTCGACAAAGGAACCAATCAACCATTAGGGATCATTCCAAATTTACCTATAACTTTAAGATGGAAAACCATTTATCTGAATGTGATGGTAGTCCAAGGACCTTTAAATTACGATCTACTCCTTGGGCATGACTACATTTATAGCATGGGAGCTATTGTTTCCTCACTCTTTCGAGTGATGTGTTTTCTGCATGAAGGCGGAGTGGTCCAGCTCATAGACCAGCTTTCATTCCTTGGTTCACACATAGCTAATAGTCAAGTGCCATCCCCATCTGGTCTTTTTGCACAAGGAATGCCTCATCAATATCCAGTTTGTCCACTTGATGAGCGTGAGTGATTCGGTGATTGTGACTGAAACCTAGGAGGCATGCACCCTGGTCTGCTTCGGTAGGAAAACCCCAGTTATAAGGTAGGTTTCCGTGTAGGAATATGACTAGTCTGACACACCTGTCCATGTAGGAAAATGGAATTAAACTGGAATAAGATTCCTCCATCAGAAGGTATGCCTTTCCTGAAAGAGCCAAGGAAGTGTTTTGTCTACAAATTGAAGGGTAACCTGGAAAATCTACTTTGTTATACCTAGGGGCATGCAAACCTTTTTGCATGCAAGTGAAAAGTGACCATTTATTTTCTTAGTTTGTAGGTTCTTAACCTCTTAAACTTGTAGGATTGGTCGTTCCTAGCTTGCATAATGAAAGGATTAGGAGCAAAGTTTCAAATGGGGCAAGCTCCCTAAAAAATGAACCTATCGATGAGACATCCTTATTATATGACTAGCACAAGTAGTTTTACGTGAAGTTAAAGCTCGTTAAAAAATAAACCTAGCAATGAGCATATGTTCCACCAAAGTTTAAGCTCATTAAAAAATGAACCCACCTTCAGTAAATAACCATTGTGATCGCATAATTATTAGCTTTTGAGCCTTGGTCATGTTCTTACCATCAACTCCACTCTTTTTTAACTGATCATATGCCTCCATTTGATTTTTTACCCCATTTGAGGAACAACTACGACGAGTGATCCTATTAGCGAATTTCTTTACACTGTCGTGATTGAAAAATTCCAAACATTTCCTGGAACTAGCTGCTATCCAAAATATTGCTCGTTCCTCAAAAAACAAGTCTCCTTTAAGCTCTTTTCATCTGACTCGTAAAATATGAAAAGATTGCCGAACAATTGGCTTCTCTAGCTTGTTAAAGCGATCGAAAGTGCTATCCCCCCTCTATATTTTAATCTTTTTCGACCTAAGGGATCATTACACAAAAAGATCGAGCGCTTGTCTTTTTTAGCTCGTTAAAACTATCGAAAGTTCATCCCTTTCGTATTATTTTATACTTTTTCGGACTTAAGGGATTATATTACGAAAAGGGATTATTGGAGTTTCCTTTATAACTCTTTTTAGACTCTCTAAAATTGAAAAGGATTGAGTTATATTTATCGTTAAACTCATTAAAACAATAGCGACAAACTTGTCCATGCAGACAAGAATGAGTTTCACTGTCGCTAGGCTCATTAAAACATAGCGACGGGTTTGCCCGAAGGGAAAATTATAGAACAAGAATATGTTATCCTCCTGAAGTTTGACAAAAATAAAGAGGTACTTGTCAGCAATGACTGGGGAAAAATTGGGAAGAAAACTTGAAGAAACTTTATTGGTAGCAAGTTGCTCTTGAACATGACACTTTCACTACATCACCATGATTGAGTTGGGTTGGGTTATTCCGTTCACTGGTCATATCACCATTGGTCCACTGTACCATCCATCTTTGGGGTTAACACTACCAATCCATTTCAGTGTCGTCGATATTTTCAAGAGAAGTCACTCAGAGAATTCACCAACCTAGCTTGTGTCTCATCTGTTGCAATACCTTCAACCTTCATTCTTTCATGACTGCCACCCTGACCCTTGTATCATCAGATTGTTTTCACCTCCACAAAATCATTTGCTTTGTTTCGTGTCATAGATGTGGGATTCATTAAGGCCCTCCTATGATGGATCACTTCTTGTCGACATCAAATAATTATCCAAGAAGTTGACTTAGGAACAACCTTTTCATTACTTTGAAGCTTGCATGCCTCAATGGCAATTTTCTAACTTCTGGCGATAGGTTTACATCAATGGCCTTCGACCAAAATATTTTGCGTGGTGTGCGACACCAACTTCCATTTTCACACCACGTGAATTGTACTGCAGTACCTTGGGGGTAATTATGATTATCGATCATTCCTCTCGCACATGTGAACAACTTACATCATTGGCTGGTAATCAGGTGATGTCTTTCCATGTTCGATTTCAGAACATCTTTTCACATGGATCGACTTGTACTTCGAACGAAGATTGAATGAGTTTGAAGACCCCGGATCTAGTTTCATCCATCTGGGCTGTGATATATTTAGGAAAATAAAGACATCAAATGTACATCATAGCTGCAGAGATAATCATCCAAGCCAAAGGATGATGGCTCTACCAGAATCATCGGTCTACCATACATACGTTTGTCTGTCTTATGTACATGAAAATGAATTTATAAAAGTTGATCATGGGAATTCCCACCTCAGCTAGATCATGAAAATATTATGAAGATAATGTATTGTTTTGTATCTTATTATAGGTCACCTTCCAGTACGAAAAAACCTCGGATCCTCATGATAAAGCATTTCACTCGACATCAAAAGATTTACGACCTCATGCTTCAGGGGGCAACTGTTATAGACATATTTTGGCATTGCAACCTCAATCTTATATGTCCATAAAATAAGGGCTTCTAAGTCCCTAAAAGTGTTGTTTCATACCCTAAAGGAACAAGGTCAACTGATTACATCATCTCCCAGAAGTTCTCCATGAAAAGCTACTCAAAACTGGTCAAAACTAGACCATCTCACCTACTCCATGGTCAAAGTGCAATGCATACTGAAAAGCCATTCTATGGGGTGTGATGGGCAAGAGTAGACAAATGACAGAGATAGTTTGCAAGGTGGATGATCATGGAATCTTCCAGAAACTTCTCCTGTGACACTTGCCTCTTTGAATTTAACCAGGGATCAGTAAGATATCATGAAATCTCCAAGTGGAATTAAGAACTATCAGAGAAATGACACTAATAAAAACCCGAGACGCTGAATCACCCACCTACAAACATCTATATATTGATCCCTCATCCTAGAGATCTAGAGGCTGGAATTTTGCATCTTGTAAGGAAGTGTTGTTTGTTTCTTTGTGGAACATTATAGTGTTGGGTGATCTGGCTTTTCATGAGGTGAAGAAGGGCTTTCATGCTGAGAGGATGGCGTTGGGTCATATCAATGGTTTGTAATCCTCTCTTCTACCACTTCTATCAATAAATCTATTTGAGTTTTTCGCCATATTCTTATATGTATTTGAATATTGAATTGATATATGCATCTGTATGGTCAATATATATGTGATCCTATATTGTTTATGATTGTAGATCTCTATGCTTTGATGGTATTATGCTGCTTTGACTCTTCAGGTTTTCTTTGAAAGAGGACAAGTGAGGATGGAGCGGCAAAGATCTATCAAAGGAGAGAGGAAACAAGTAAGGAGCCAAGTGAAAGACTAAGGTTGGTACTCTCTTCTTCTCTCTCATCTACTTCTCATAAAGGAAAACAAAAGTAACTTTAGTTTGTTTGTTTCTAAGATAGCTACCCATATTAGTGGGACTAACAGCTCTGAATGGACACTAGTTTTCCCGATAACGTTGACAATAACCTAGTAGAGTCACATAGCAATGCATGCATGGCTATGCTTCCAGGGAGCCTACTCAGTACCCCGACAGAGTTACTTGCATCACCTCCCTACGCAGGAAGCCTTTCTTTTCTTTTTCGTTATTCATTTTTCATTTGGATTTTTGACTTTTCATTTGTTTTATTTTTTTATTTTATTTTTCACTCTACATAGCACTAATTCATTTCAAAGGTGGAAGAGGCATCACGACTTATTGAGAGCTGAGTAGGTTGTTCCATAAGAGAATTAGGTTATTGTATCTTTTACGTTCTTGTTAAGGATTTCCCCCCTCACCTTACACTACTTGACTCAGATGACAAGGGTTAACCCAAAAAAAATTGACTAGAGTAGGTGACACTCGTTAGCATGCAAGTGTTCTGCTTTCGCTAAGGTTCACTTTGAATAGTATGTATTTTCCTTCAATGTATCATGGACTAAAAGTAACAAGCCCATGATACAGATGAAAGATGAAAGATGACCAAGTAGTGATAGTTGTACAAACCCTCTTGTACTTTACCCAACATTTTTCATGATTCACAAATGGTTTAATGCAAATTAACCTACAAATGAAACAAGCAAATGAACTAACAATCAATAAAGAAAAGCAAGAGCAGAAGAAAAAATTAAAGCAAAGCAAGTAAACAAAAAAGCAAGAAAACAAACAAGAAATAAAAGCATGAAAGAAAACAAGCATGCAAGCAAAAAACTAAAAGAAAACATTACTCCTACTCCTAGACTAACGGTGCATGGGTCTGATCACGCGAAGTGATACTTGCAATGTACCCACTGGTGCATTAGTAGACCCATGTTGGTGAAGGCTTGGTCCGTGAGTAATCTAGTTGTGTGGACCAGCATACAAGAAAGATATAACATTGAAGACAACCACACTTCATGTTTCAAAGTGCCCACAGGACATAAGTGATTGCATGTGTATGATGGACATTATGTGAACATATTAGGGTGTTGTGTGACACTACATGAAAATTTGAAGCAAAATAACACTCTTGATTGAGGCATGCAATCAAACAAAAGAAACAAAGATAACTTGTGCTGTGCACGATTTCTTGCAACGTAAGACTCCTCCAATGCATGAGCAATGGGATCGTGCAGTTCAAGTGGAGGAAGTATGATCTGTGTGTAAGATGGATCTTTAGTTAATACAGATGAGTGATGAGGATCCTTGGTGGACTAAAGAGTTTCATGATCAAAAGTGAGACTCACCCGAAGAGAGCAATGAGAGCAAGGACCTGACATAATCACTAGCTTGGGCTGATGTGCCTCAAAATTCTTGGCTGCCTCAACATCATCATCAGGTAGATCACCATAAACCAGTGCCTTCGAAAGATCAACTATGATAGATTCATGATTGGGATAAAAAATAGAATAAAATGAATCATTATTGCCATGATCATAAAAATAAATAAATTCTTCAGCATCCTCATGATCAGATGAATCAAACATAGGGGTAGAGGAAAAGCGAACGAACGCATCCTCTATGTTTCCGAAAAAGACAAATGAAGGATGAACTGGACCTTTAATGAATAACTTATCCTCTGTTGGGTGTGGAGCCCAATTATCTTTTGTATTCAAAGGTATCACCACATTGGACCCCAGTTCGTAATGGGGTAGCAACGTTGCCCGTAAAATATTTGCTATGGGGGATCTAGTGGGGGTTGACTACAACCTTTTGGGAGGCCCCCCCGGTTGGGGGATCAGGGGAAGTACCCCCAAAGCTAAGAATAGATGTAAAATTTCCTTGTAGAATGTTGTAATTTTGTAGTCAATTTGGGTTGTTCATTAGGTGAAGATATGATGGTGGAAGTTATGTTTAATTTAGGGTTTTTTGCCCTAGAAGGCAACCTCTCGCTATATATGAGGGAATTGTATTGCGTCTATGTATATATGTATTCTGAGTGAGGAAGATAGAGGAGATTGAGAGCG
Organism: Pinus taeda; assembly: GCA_000404065.3. Taxonomy (NCBI): domain Eukaryota; kingdom Viridiplantae; phylum Streptophyta; class Pinopsida; order Pinales; family Pinaceae; genus Pinus; species Pinus taeda. Next base: position 154,850 of record APFE030781677.1, read on the forward strand.
AAGAGGGAATTATAGCGGATCTCCTGTAGGTTGTATCGATTCAGTTTGTTGGATAATATAAAAGGAAGGACTGGTTGTTTCTCCGTGGACGTAGCCCAAACTGGGTGAACCACATAAATATGTGCCTCTCTTGTTTTATGCATTTTCTGTGTTTATATTTCTGCAATATTTTATGTGTTCCATTGCTCTGTAATATATAATTTTCTAACATCCTATTTGTTGTTGAATGATTGAATAGCATCCGGTGAGTCCTGTGAGTGATCAACAATGGGTGCATTCGTAGACTAAGGAACACATATAAAATCATGGATGACAGGTTCAACAAATAATATTGGAAGGAACGGAGGGGGCCTTGATGGAAGGGAGTCATCCTTGGCCAAGTTTTGATGTTCAAGCTCCCACTCATACTCTTCATGAATGACATCGCATGTTCATTGTGAAACACCAACTCCATAAGTGGGTTATTCCTCGTTCACAATAAGTGAAGAGTTCAGAATGAATGAACACAAGACAACATCATCTAAAGGAACACCTGAGTGCGAAGTCAGAGGTCGAAGAAAATAATACACATGGGAAATCGAAGGACTAACAACCAAATCTACATGAAAATTAAGTGGAGTGATGTTGGGAGGGTGTGAAGAACGAATAGGTGTGTGAACATGATCCTCAACATCACTAGGAGATGGTGGAACTGTTGAATGAAAGGCGGGTGGAGAGTCCATTGAGATAGTGCCTACTCTCACATGGGTTTTTGTAGTTCCATCAACGAAGAAGGTTGAGTGAGGCTTGACATCAAGCTTCCTCCTGGGATGGAAAATTTTTTTAAGACAATACTCGAACCGGTCCCAAAGATAAGATAACTTCATTTGGATCTTCGGAGCTTGAAACTATAAGTCATGGAAGCGTTGCCAAAAGTCAATAATAGATTCATATGGAGCCCTTTGTTGTTGTAACAGTTTCTAGTCAAGATGATCTGGATCAAAATGATGGAACATGTCTTCAATAAGATCACATAAGTGATCACATGAGTGCATGGTGTGAGCTGGTAGGCTGAGCACCCAACGAAATGTGGATTCACGAAGTGTAAATGCAAGCAGGAGACCGACCTGTTTGTCAGTAAACTCATCTTCTTGATAAATACTAGAAAGCATGTTATGTAAGTTCTTAGGCTAGGCCACTTCACCTCCACCATCGTATGTGTGAGTGGAAAAGAGATTTAAAATCTTCCCCGAGATGGAGACATCTTCACGATTCGAAAAACACGTCAAGGGAAGAAGAATGGAAGATTCCATGAAAGATATGAAAAGGTTCAAAACTGGATGAGAGGACACTGCTTGTGATCAGGCCCTCCTTCTAGTGCGAGAAATTTTGATGGTGTTGGACCTGCCAACATGTCAAGGGGACCTCTCAGGTAAGAAGTCACAATTAGACCTCAGACCGTTTGGTGTAGGAGTCCCAATAGTTGGTCATAAGGTAATGCCTTCATTGCGATGTTATACAGAGGCAAGTAAGATAACTCTACCAGTAGAAAGGGTACGACTGATGCAATGAGTTAAGGAATGAGTATAAGAGGTTCCAACACTTCAAAGGGAGAGGAAGGTGAAGGCGAGTTCTAGGTTGAAAGGGATCAGTCCCAACCTGTCTAGGAACACACAATAGGAAGGGCATGCACATCTTCTAGTAGAGCAATCAACACGAATGTGGCAGTCACAACATACAAGGTGAGATAACACAAAAAAAACTCACGGATTAGTCAGAGAAAAGCGTGACAATTTATATAACAAGGTTCGAAGAAAGGTCTATTTGGTGTCCAAAAGAGCATTTGACATGGACAGTGACAACATTAACAACATAGGCAACACATTAACAAAATTATTCATATAATTGCATGTGAATTAGTTCATATACAAGTACGTAAGTTAAAAAGGATATATCATTAAGTCAACTAGAGAAATCTAACTACAATAACAACATATGGATAAAAATGTGTTGTATTTCATTATATAAATAAGTGTAAGTCATAATCATACAATACACGATGTAAACCTGCTAGCCCTATCAGTAGAATATTACAACCACACCCGCATGCTTCTCCAAAGAGATGTACTAGCTCAATGCAGTGGAGAAGCCAAGGTGCATTACAATACTGTCCAAGACTTCTCCAAGATAGTCTTAGTAGAATCTTGGCTGACCAAAAGCCCTTATAATGAGTTATGAGGGACTATTTATAGCAAAGGGTGGGGTGACCCTTTACGTTCCCCATTGTGTCAGTTCAACTAACATCGTGACTCTTCACCTACTCTATGACTATTACATCCAACTGTTGAGACTTCACTTACACATGACATGACTCAACATTAAAGTGCACATGTACTCATGTGAGATAACAGGGCTTGAGCCATCCTTGTAAGACATCACTGGCACTTCTTCCATTTTGGTGAGACAAACTCTTTGACATGCTTGTGATGGTGAAGCTTGTGAGCTGATTCCAAGCTTGGTCGTCCGTGATGGTGTGCATGCATGTCATGGTGACATCCCCTAACGCGAACTCTTGTCTCCATTATAATTGGTGCATTGCTTCAGCCCCTTCATCCATCTCATCTGCTAACATGCACATGGTTTTCTTGGGTATAGTTTAACTGAAAACAGACTAATGCATAGTGTTCATGCTGATCTTCAAGTGTGTGTTGGTGGTAATGCACATCAACTTTTTGAAGTGCATGTTCATCCCTAGTTGGACTTTTTTCTTGTCTTCGCCTTTGTGAGTGTGTTGAACAGGTCGGATTGCATGCATGCACTCAATGAAATGCATGCTATTGGATCCTTTGCATGCGATCAACAACACTACTCACCATGTTTACTTTGTGTCTATTGTTGGGATGGATCCTTAACTTGGAATGGCTCAGTTTCATCCATGAGTGCATGTTGCACCCACTACTATTCTTGTTCCTACGACAACTCATGTAGCTTCACGTTCTTCAAGAGTTATTGCTTCAACACATGCAACTTCTTCTTTGTTCCATCTTTTGCTTTCGCACGACCTTCATGTTGCACCATCATTTCATAGCCTATGTCTCCAAAGTTTCTTTCATTATCAGTGGATCTCCTTGATCTTGAAACTTTTCTCTGCCTCTATGTTGTTAACAACCTTCCTATTGCATTTTCTATGTTCACTTCATTTGTTGTGTTCGTTGGATTCAGTATGCTACCTTTAGCTATTTTTTGGGATGTTGTTGCTTGACGTCCTTGTCCACAAACAACTTGATGTCTTCATGAGTAGGTAATACCATTAACACTTTATCCTTCAACTATTGTTTGTGGTGTTGTTGCTTGATGTCCTTGTTCACGAAAAACTTGATGTATTCATGAGTAGGTAAGCCTATGGAAACTTGATCAACTACATCCCCAAGCGTGCTCTGAACAATGTTTTCATCTATGCTCTCTTGGCAATCATTGTACCCATACTGCTGAGAGGAAGATGAACACCTCTGATACTTGGAAACATGGCAACAATCATAGCAAGAAATCTATTAGTCGAAAACCAAAATGAAAACAAGAACTGACTTGTAACATACCTGGGTGAATGATCATGAAGGTTGCACAATTACAGCTAGGAGGTCAGGAGACTTACTACCAAGACTACACAAATCACAGTCTAGGCTGCTATGAGACTAACTCACTACTGGAAATGAAAAATGCACAATCCTGTTGGGCAGTTGTTTGTTGGGATTGTGGAACATGAGGTTCTAGCTGGGAAAGATTGTTGATACATAGAAAGATTTGCATAAATGTTTGGGACAAGCAGCCACTGACCTCCATAAATGAACAATTCAGTCCAGGAGGCTAGTGTTGGGACATAATGCTTAAATATTGAGAGGAAGGTGAGTTTTCATTCTCCAGATTGAGCATTGCAGCTGTTATCACCCTAAAATCTTTGTCTCTAAGCTTTGGTAAGTTGCCTTGTTTCTAATCATAGTATTATAAGCTTTGAGTCAGCTCATCACAATTAGTGTCATTCTCATTTACAAACCCTTCTTTTAATCATGGTGTTAAAGGGTCTCTAGGTCATTTCATGCTTTAAGAGTTAGGTCATAAGGTTAGAAGTGTTTCAAGGTCATATCTCTTTTCCATCAAAGTCTGACAGCCTCATTCCATGTCCTAGAAGCCTCACCATGAGTTTGGAAGTCATATCTCACATTAATTTGGAGAAATTTTCAAACTAGCTTCGAAATCACTGAACTAGGAGTTTTCGTAGCGCGCTACGAAACCCCTGTAGCAGCCTGTTTTAGCAGAAAAACTCTGTTTTCTGCTTTTACTAGTCAATTTCTAAAATATTTCCTGAGCAGCTGAGAACTTAATTTTGCAAAATGAAAGCGGCTTTTATTCCCAACATTCTTCACTACAAAAACCTCTTTCAGTTTCTTCAAATTCATTCTGAGGTGGGAGGAATTTATGGTTAAACGTGCACTACGAAACTGCTGAAAGTCAAGCTTTGTCTTCTGGTTTTAGCAGTCTTTTTCAAGATCAGTTTCTGGTCACATGAAAGGGTATTTTGGAATTATGAAGGAGGTTTATCTTCATCAACTCTCCTACTACAATAACCTATCTCAATTTCTTCATAAGTGTTTTAAGTTGGGAGATACTAATCTTTCCTTGAGACCCTACTTTCAGAAAACGGATTTTTTCCTGTTTGCCACGTGTTTTTCAAGGACAGATTATGAACAGCTGGAGGAATGTTTTAAAAAACCAGGAGAGTTTTTTGTTCTAGAAAACATGGGCTACAAAAACCTCCTTCAGTTTCGTAAAATGTGTCATAGATGAAGAGATAAAGGCTCTGCAATTTTGAAGGATCTAAACCTAAAAAACAGGGAAACATGTTCCCTAATTTCTAGGGTTTGTCATCAGCAGTTGGGTGACCACGTGGGAGGCTTCATCAAATTCGACTTCATGGAGTTTTAGGTGTCAAAGAATTCTTTAAATTCTTAGATAAG